>AWOL01S0037002.1:0-25395 GCA_000715115.1 Nicotiana otophora | reverse complement strand
CGCTTCATATTCCATTTCTCGGGAAATGGCATCTTCTCGGCCGGGATTAGGTCGGAAGTCCTCACTCGAACGAACCGGCCCATCCAGCCTCGGTTCTTGTCATCATCTATGCTCGAGAACAGCACCTTGGTAGCCCGACGTTGAAGTTTTATTAACTCGCTTCGATAGAGGCGGGGGCTGTACAACCTGATGAGGTGGTCGAGGTGAAAGGCATCCCCTCAACTTTGCTCACGAAAAATCGGAGCAGAATAACAATCCACCAAAATGAGGGATGGATTTGACCTAGGGTTATTTGATATTTGCGGCAGAAGTCGATGATAATTAGATCGAGGGGGTCCAGCGTGAAAGGGTAAGTCTAAACACTTAGAAACCCTTCCACGTGGGTAGTGATGTCTTCCCGGGAGCCCGGTATCACCACTTATTTGCCTTCCCAGTTGTATTTTTTTCTTCACCTGCTTAAGGAAGCTCTCAGTTATTGAGTATATATACCTCGACATTGGCTCGCATCGACCAAGGACCGACGAAGTTTTGTCGGTCTTAAAGTCGGAAGTGAGGACGCACCCCCCGGGAACACACTCCCCAGGGAACGGCTCCACCGGTGTTTTGTCTCCGGCCGGTTGCGATGAAGAAGCGCTTTCCTTTTGAGGAACAGTTTTTGACATTTTTACCATTTTGATTTGAAGTTAAAAATAGATAGAGATGATAATATTTGGTGTTCTAAGAAGAGGTTAGCAGTGAAAATCGTAGATTTGCAGATGAAGAACTTAGAAGATGTAAAAAGCTTTGGAGATTAGAAAAGGTTGAAGGTAAAGTTTGAAAGAGTGTAAAAGGTGGCCTATTTATGGGATTCATGGCGACGGTTCAAGGGTACTAGTGGCCGACCACCAACTGATACACATTAATAACTTGGGAAACTATACCGGCGGGATGTTTCGGTCACTTCCGTCACTTACATCACGACAGTGATGTCATGGAAAGTCGAGGTAAAAATCGAAGGCTCAATTCGTTTCTTGACATCCCGAATCGACATATGATGTGATCCCAAATGAAGTCGATGACTTCCTTCTCCCTAACTTTCGCGAAAGCCTGCGCTTCAACCCACCTAGATAAATAGTCAGTCATAAATAAAAGAAATTAAGTTTTACCTAGTGCCAATTGAAGGGGGGCCAACGATGTCCATTCCCCACTTCATTAATGGCCATGGTGACAAGACCGAATGGAGTAGTTCCCCGGATTGGTGAATCATTGGTGCATGCTTTTGACATTTGTCACATTTTCGAACAAACTCTTTTGTATCTTTTTCCATGTCGATCCAGTAATAGCTGGCTCTGATTACTTTTTGAACTAATGATTGAGCACCGGAGTGATTTTCGCAAGTGCTTTCATGAACCTCCCTTAGAACGTACTCGGTGTATCACGGTCCCAGACATTATGCTAATGGACCATCGAATATTCTTCTAAACAAGGTTCCATCTTCGGTTAAAGTGAATCGTGCTGCCTTCGTGCGCAGGGCCCTCGATTCTCTCGGATCTAAGGGAAGCTTTCCTGTTTTCAAATACTCTATGTACTTATTTCTTCAATCCCAGGTCAAGCTCGTGAAATTTATCTCGGTGTGACCTTCTTCGACTACCGACCTCATGAGTTGTACGACGACCCCTGAATTGAGTTCGTTGTCTTCAATTGATGACACTAAGTTTGCGAGGGCATCGGCCTCACTATTCTGATCTCGAGGCACATGTTGCAAAGTCCACTCCTTAAATCGGTGCAAAGTTACTTGTAACTTATCTAGGTGTTTTTGCATTCGGTCTTCCCTAACTTCGAAGGATCCGTTAACCTGATTCACTACAAGGAGGGAGTCGCATTTGGCTTCAATCACCTCCGCTCTCAACCCTTTGGCTAGTTCGAGACCTGTAATCATGGTCTCATATTCGGCCTTGTTGTTAGTCAATTTCACAGTTCTAATAGATTGTCTAACCACATTGTCTGTGGGTGGTTTTAGTACGATGCCGAGTCCGGACCCTTTCGCGTTCGAAACACCATCCGTGAAGAGGGTCCAGATTCTTGAGGACGTATCCAAATTTATCAATAGTTCTCTTTCGACCTCGGGTACTAGGGCCGGCGTGAAGTCAGCTATGAAGTCTGCCAAAATTTGAGACTTAATTGTTGTTCGGAGTCGATATTCGATATCATACCCGCTGATTTCTATAGCCCATTTGGCCAACCGCCCTGAAATCTTGGGTTTATGTAAAATACTTCGAAGTGGATAAGTTGTTACAACACATATGGGGTGACATTGAAAGTATGATTTTAGTTTCCTAGAGGCGCTTATCAAAGCGAGTGCCCATTTTTCTAGGTGGGGATATCTAGTTTCGGCCTCACCTAAGGTCCGACTGACATAATAAATGGGAAATTACGTACCTCGTTCTTCCCAGACTAGGACTCCACTTACCTCTACCTCAGATACTGTCAAATATAAGTAAAGATGTTTGTCTTCCCTTGGTGTGAGAAGCAACAGTGGGCTCAATAAGTACCGTTTAAGCTCTTTCAAGCCCTGCTGGCATTCCGAGGTCCATGTGAAATTATTTTTCTTCTTTAGCAACGAGAAACATCAGTGGCCTTTATTGGAAGACCTCGAGGTGAATCGCCCCAGGGCGTCCATGCACCCGGTTAACCTCTACATGACCTTTATCCTGTCTACCACCGTGATGCCATCGATAGCTTCGATCTTGTTGGGATTAATCTCGATTCCTCGGTTAGATACTATGAACCCAAGAAATTTGCTGACCCGACCCCGAATGCACATTTTTCGGGTTTAGCTTCATGTTGTATTTCTTCAATATATTGAGAGTTTCTTGCAAGTGCTTTAAATGGCCCTCTACTCGGAGGGACTTAACTAGTATGTCATCAATGTAAATTTCCATAGATTTCCCTATTTTTTCTTCAAACATCCGATTTACTAGGCGTTGATAAGTAGCACCAGCATTTTTTAATCCAAATGGCATTACATTGTAGCAGTAGGTACCATAGAACGAGGTCTTTTCTTGATCATCCGGGTTCATTTGTATTTGATAGTACCCGGAATAGTCATCAAGAAAACTGAGGATCTCATGGACGGCTGTGGCATCAATCATGCGATCGATATTAGGCAAAGGAAAAGAATATTTGGGGCATGATTTATTTAGATCCTTATAATCTACACACATTATAAGTTTGTTTCCTTTTTTAGGGACTACTACTACGTTTGCTAACCATTCGGGGTATTTTACTTCACGAATGGACCCTATTTTAAGAAGATTGGTTATCTCTTCTTTGACGAAAGCATGTTTGACCTCGTACTAGGGTCTCTTTTTTTGCTTCACCGGATGGAACTTCGGGTCTAAGCTTAGTTTATGGGTGGTGATCTCCGGTTGGATCCCTATCATGTCGAGATGGAACCAAGCGAAACAATCCATGTTAGCTATAAGAAATTGAATAAGCTTTTTCCTGAGCTCGGGATTTAACCCCGTGCCTAGGTATACCTTTTGTTCGGGCAGATGCTCGATTAGTATGATTTGCTCCAGTTCTTCGATCGTTGATTTGGTAGCGTCGGAATCATCGTGGACTACGAAGGATCGGGGAACCCCATAATCATAATCTTCGTCAGTCTCCTGCTTCTCTAGTTAGGTTGAGGCCAGCGTCTGTGATTGTTATTTGGTCTCCTGTTTTCCCTTCGAATTTGGCCCATTTGTCAATGAGAGTGATGACACGGGAATCACTTCATCAACGACAAACATTTCCTTTGCGGCGGGTTGCTCCCCGTAGATTGTTTTGATTCCCTCTGGTGTTGGAAATTTTAGAATCTGGTGAAGGGTTGAGGGTACTGCTCTCATGTTGTGGATCTATGGTCTCCCAAATAGGGCGCTACACCTTATGTCACCCTCGATCACGTGGAACTTCATCTCTTGGACGATCCTAGCCACGTTTACTGGCAAAGTTATCTCGCCCTTAGTAGTTTCACATGCCATGTTGAATCCGTTTAGCACTAGGGTCGCGGGCACAACCTGGTTCTGTAGACCAAGTTGCTCTACGACCCTCGATCGAATGATGTTGGCCGAACTACCTGGATCAATTAGCACACGCTTAACTTGAGTCTTATTCATGAGTACAGATATTACCAGTGCATCGTTATGGGGCTGCATAATTCCTTCTGCATCTTCGTCGTTGAAGGAAAAGGTTCCTTTCTGTATGTAATCCTGAGCCCGAGATCACTTCTCCCTTATGATTGACACCCCAGTGCGTTTTAACACTGGCCCTTGGGGAACGTCGATCCCTCCGATAATCATGTGAATAATATGTTGTGGTTCTTCTTGCTCGTTTTGTCTATTGAACTCTCTGTTCTTGAAATGATTCTTGGCCTGATCACTTAAAAACTCCCGAAGGTGTCCTTCATTGAATAACCGAGCTACTTCTTCTCTCAACTGCCTGCAATTTTCCGTTATGTGGCCATGGGTGCCATGATACTTGCATACTTGATTGGGATTTCTCTGGGCTTGATCGGTCTACAGAGATTGAGGCCATTTAGTATCTTTGATGCACCCGATAGCCGATACGATGGTGGATGCGTCCACATTGAAGTTATACTCCGACAATTGTGGTACTTCCTTAGGTTTGGTATGCCTGTCGAAACCATTCTTGCTCATCAGCTCTCGAGAGCCTTGGCCTCGATCACTTCTCCTTTCACCCGTACGGAGTTGTGCCCAGGTCCGTTGCCCCTACGATCTCAATTATACGGCTGGTATCGATCCTTGTTCAACCTCGATTCTCGATCGATGTCCCTTTTGGTTACAGATCCGGAAGGAGCCCCCAACTGGTCTTTTTCGACTCTAATCTTTGATTGATATCGATTATGTATATCTGCCCAGGTAACAACCGAGTACTCAATCAAGTTCTGCTTCAACTATTGTGAAGCCATTGATCTTCGTTCATTTAGTCCTTGGGTGAAAGCTTGAACGGCCCAATCGTGTGTGATCGATGGTAGATCCATTCATTCCATTTGGAAACGAGATACAAACTCTTTGAGCATCTCGTTATCTTTCTGCTTTACCTTGAAAAGGTCTGACTTCCTAGTCTCGATCTTTATAGCTCTGGCGTGTGCTTTTACAAAAGAATATGCAAGCATGGCAAAAGAATCGATAGAGTTAGGTAGTAAATTATGATACCATATCATTGCTCCCTTTGACAGGGTTTCCCCGAATTTCTTTTGTAATACGGATTCGATATCATCGTCCTCTAGATCATTCCCTTTAATGACACACGTGTAAGAGGTGACATGCTCGTTGGAGTCGGTCATTCCATCATACTTAGGAATCTCGAGCATGCGAAACTTCTTGGGGATCAATTTGGGAGATGCGCTCGGGGGGAGGTCTTTTGTACGAACTTTTTGGAATCCAAACCCTTCAATATTGGTGGTACCCCCGAGATCTGATCAACCTTGGAGTTATAAATTTCCACTTTCTTATCGTTTGCTTCAATCCTCTTTTCCCACGACTCTATCCGTTTTGTCAGTTCCTCGAGCATCTTTATAATTTCAGGGTTAGTCCCTGATTCTTGTTCATTTGATCTTACCACATCTGGCCCCATTCTGTGGTGCGACTTCTTGGGGTGGACCGGGCTCAGCCCTGCTCGGCGCCTGGATTTGGCTCTGCAACTGAGATATCATCACCTGTTGAGCTTGCAGTATTTCGAAGATCATACGCAGGTTGATCCCGTCTTCT
Organism: Nicotiana otophora; assembly: GCA_000715115.1. NCBI lineage: Eukaryota > Viridiplantae > Streptophyta > Magnoliopsida > Solanales > Solanaceae > Nicotiana > Nicotiana otophora. Next base: position 19,642 of record AWOL01S0037002.1, on the reverse strand, counting down.
CCAATATTTTGGGTATTTCTAACTGCAGATCGAGTTCCACCATAAATGATATTTTCGGGACCAGAATGTTGGTTCGCTTTGATGGCCACATGCGAATTAACGTCAATCGGATTCACGGCCCGAGTCCCAACGGAGTCAGCGGGTGGCCTTTCATCCCCGGGCGTCACATTGTTATTCTCACCTTGATGGCCAGATTCGTTATCGATATGCACGGGGAGTAATTGAGAGTTCTTCATCTTTAGACTGAAATCAAAGATACTTGCAAGAGCAAGTGTAAAATAGTGTGTTTTATAGAGATTTGTATCAAATAACCACTATTATCCTTAGCCCCACGGTGGGCGCCAAACTGTTTACCCGAAAAAAGAATAACAATTGAATTTATACGCGGTTCTATGGATACGTAGTTAACTTGGTACAAATTGAGAAAATATATAAATGAATATCGAAATTAACTGTAAAAGAAATGAATGCAAACCGAATGAATTAATTATCCTAGGCCCTCAAGTTTGATCACTCTCAAACTGAATGGAGAGTAAACTGATACAAGAATAAAATGATTGAATATTGAAAACCAGAAGAAAGGCAGTATATTGCTTTATATTCTATGAAAAAATGAATGCCCCTTACAAATGATCAGACCCCCCTCCCTATATAGTAGGGAAGTCCTATTCTTAATATAATTTCTAAATACAACAAGGAATCACATGATAGATTAGTTAATTGGCCTCTCATTGATATGCACTGTGATTTCTGCCAAAATTCTCTCCCAATTGCGGATATTCCGGCTTTCTATTTTTTGGCTCGATAAGCTTTCCTCGATTTTGGCCGATCTCGACCTCGATCGGTCTCTATTTTGCTCGACCTCGATCTTGGCCGATCTCGATCTTGATCGGTCTCTGGTTCTCGAGCTCGGTAACCTACCTTCGCATCATGACTCGATATTACACAAAGTTGAACCTTGGTGTATCATGTTCCAATCTCGATTAGTCATACGAAGGGCAAACTCGGGTTTGACCGTATACAGAATAATGAATAATTTTTCTAGCATGAATCGAAAACATGTTTTTTGGAGGATAGATCAAATAGTGACATTTCATAAGAATTACATTTGATTAAAATGAAATCGAATCCTTATAACAGTCATTTTATTGATTACTTATTAATTCCACCAACACAATATGGAAATCAAAAAGGATAAAAAATTACATGTACCTGATTTTATACTAGATTATACTAATTTATCATAATTTAGTAATAAATAAAGTAAAAATATCTATTAAATAACCCTATGCAAATAAATTTTGAGATTTTTATACAAATAGCCGGTCATATTCATTGTTTACTTTTTCTAGCCATATACATAGTTTATATATCGATTATACATAATCATACACATATATAATACATATATTATACATATATTATATCTCCACCGACTATTTTAGTTTTAGCAATTGAGTGGACGGCTACATAGATTAATTTTAAGTAAATTTTTTACTAAGAGAAAACATGACAAATTAAGAGCATCCCTTGATCAGTGCTGTATGATTTCAACGGATACTCTTTCTTGCAGTTATATATGTTCTTGCCGATTACAACGAATTGTTTATAATTTACATACCTATATTATAATCTATAAGTGTAAATTAGGAATTTCATGTTTAAAAAGGATGTATTTATTTACTGAAGATCCAAAAAAAAAGGTTTTGGATATCCAAAATCCATAATGATGATTACAATTACAAGGATTTGGATCTTCTCCATTTGGCCTCCTTTTCATTTTTCTAAATTCCTATTTGGATTCGTGACAGTTGATCCTCCCATGTTTTTTTAGGAATTTTCATAAAATACTACCGTTTAGAGTCTAATTATCATACGTAATTATAGTTTGCTAATTACTATTCATAGCTAATGTTCAATTGTTACCAGCTTGTATTACTTGTAGTCAGACGCGCAACGAATAAACCATGTGTCAACTATATTCGTTCACAGAACTGTATTTGTCCGCGCAACTAATACAACATGTATCAACTGTATTCATTCGCGCAACGAATACAATCAAGACAAAATATATGGGTATATACAAATGATACAACTTATATCGATTTTATTAGAAAACTATTTTCATTGCGTCAACGAATACAACCAAGGCGAAATACAGAAAATAGAATGCTCTCATTGAGAGCGGAACTCAAGATGCGAGCGGTCTAACCAACTGAGCTACGAGAGCTTGTTGCTCTCTTACTTCAGTTCAAAACAATTGCTCTCTTGTTTGAGTACTACAGATAAATTTGCTATAAAATTCAAATATAGCTACAAATGGTAATTTTCTGAAAATATAGCTACGAATGGTAACTACAGTTTCTATGTTTGTTGTGTCGCGTAATTTTTTTATATTTTATTTTATTGTTCACCCAGTATCTGATACCCATATTATGCATGACTAAATCCAAATTCACGTCGGAAAGTTCACACAAATGGAAGAAACGCGATGTCTAACAAATGTGATTCTATACCCAAGCCTTGAACCCGAAACCTCTGATTAAGAATGAAAAGATACTTACAACTCGCAACTCTCGTTGTGTCCGTCCCATTTATACATCAAAGATTTGATTTAATTACTTATATAATGTCCTAAAAAATTTGCCTAAATTTTTATCCTTAATGCATTCATTGAGGAAGCTTCCAATTGAATCCAAAATGGTTAGAACATTTCAGAGATATGGATCCTGGGCCCACCATAGTCCATCCTTCTGAACTAAAAGGGGCCCAACAGGAATGGTCGACCCTGCACTTGCAATGAAAAGGACTTACCACTCAAAAGTCCAATGTATTAATCCATCACATGCTCACAACTCCACCACAAGTACCTTACACCTTACTTCCCCATTGGTTCAAGTTTTCTCAAAGTCTCATTACTCTCTTTTGTTTAATCATATTTTATCCCGATTAATTCAGATTCGTGTTTAGTATACTTACTAAAAGGGTAAAGACGTTGCTTATCAATGAGAAAGGCATATCTTAAAGCCGAAATCTTTAATTAAGGATAGATAAACCCTGGCTATTGCATTTTTCATATACTTGATTTTCTCCCCCTCTCTCACGTCTACAACTTCTTGCTATTTAAAGTAAACTATTACTAGTACACCAACTCCTGCCTACCCAACCCCTTTTGACTTTCTCTTCGTCAACAAATCAATCCACACGTAACGCATAAGATAATATCATTACAACTTTTGACAATCGCCTTTTTTCCCCAAAAGAAATTTGCTAGAAACATGAGTTAATTGAGCCTTATTTTGTTACAATGCTTATTCCATTTAACGACCTAACATGCATTCCCAAGAGGCACTTTTACTTGTTTCGTTGATTAGTTACCACATTTAGCTTTAGAAATGTGTAATTAGTATTCTCTTCTTTCATTTTTACTTGTTCACTATATTAAAAATACATTTTCAATTTTACTTGTTTATTTTAGCAAATCAAGAGAAAGACAAAAAGGCGTTTCCTGTTTTACCCTTACAATTAATTATTCTTCCCCAAATTATTTTTTCAAGACTTTTTAAAATGCTATCATTATTATGGGTGTTATGATATAATGTATACTAAATTTATTATTTTTTAAGGGGAGTGCGAAGTTTATTATCGGCAAGTAAAAATGAACGGAGGAAGTATTATCAATTTAACATGTACATTTCACGTATTCATGGTAGACGGACAAAATTAAACTCTTTAATTTGGCTTTATTCTTAATCACCTCGTGTCATTTGAAATGAGCAACCGTGATAATGTAGATGTTAAATCATGATTACGATGTGTTAAACAAACATTCATGCATACAAACGATAAGCATCAATACTCTAAACAGGAAATGAGGAAAAGTAAAAGGGATGACCTTAATAACGTAATTGCCCCCAATCTTACTAAAAATATACATTTTGCATATCTTAACTTTCGGACATTCTCTCTAAATTTTACGCACATTAACTTACAATTTCAGTAACTATATTGTTTGATCAAAAAGTATAAATTCGGTTGAAACTATTATATTTATGTAATAACGGGTTAAACCTAGTTAATGACAATATCTCTAGATGTGAATCTCGAAAACATGTGTAAGGTGGGACAAATCCAATAAGGGGTTGATAATAACAAGCATTAAATAGTCATAAAGTATAAGCAATAATGAAAGAGTAATTGATAATAAATAGCAATAAATGATATTTAAGTAAATAGGAGGAGTGATAATTTACCCAACAAAGAATAGAATGGGTGATTGTTTTCCACAATAATGAGTGGCAGTGACAGACAAATCCAAGACAGTTCGAACTATTCTCGGATCTGATGAAAAAATGTGGAATAATATGAACATGATCTTGATAAAAAGGTGATGTTTATCTTTTCTAGAGAAAAAGAATCTTTGTCAGTAAACCCCGATAATATATGTGCGGAGAATATTCTTTAGAATATTTTCTCTATTGTCCTATTCTAAAAACTAGCCGTTACGATTCCCTTCGTGGAATTCGACCTTGATTATTATAAGCATCCCGATCACGAATTTCGCTAATCTCCTAATCGACCTCGGCTGATTTTTTCTTAATGCTTTCTTGCCCTTAATGTTACGCGATAGATATGACCTATACATATATAAGGCTCTTTTAAAGGGTAACGAGGCATGTGGATCTTTTGTCATATAATAAAGCACGTGGGAGGGCTAAAACTATTATGTGATGACAAGTCAAATTGTGTAAAATGATGCCCGAATAGAACTGTCCATAATATATTTCTTTTTGCAAGTGAAAATATAATTGGGGATGCAAGATATTTCACGTGATGTGAGCTAGGAGTATCAATAGTTCGGTTCGATCGATTATTTTATAAAATTTATACCATATCAATTTTTTGGTTATTCTATTATATATAACCAAAATTAGACTTTTCGAAACCGTCTCAATCATATCGGTTTCACTTCTGTATCGGTACGGTTCGGTTAATTTTCGGTATTTTTTAAAATGTCATGTAAAATTCACTAGTAGATAACATACATTCTTTTATAGGATTTAAGCAAAACTTTCTAGATATTTTTACTGTTTAAAGGGTGATGAATTAAAAAAAACATGAAAGATGACTAGAGTATAGATCCATCAACTATTCGACAGCAACGTAAAAGAAACCAAGTAAAAGTAAAGAAAATAAAAGATATTAACCAAGCTGAGACTAAAGAATAAAGTCTATATTAAATATTCAAAAAGATAAATCTAAATTATATGAAAGGAAACATACTCAATACATTATAGTTTGCTACTCATAATCGCTAGAATACTTTGTATCTTGCTAATAAAGATACTTGAAATAACTTAGTTTAAGTATAAGTAGCATAGTAGGTTTTAGGAATTAGTATTTTGAGTTTAATTACTTGTTGGCTTGTAACAGTTTTTATATTTTCAAGGCTCGATGAAAAATTTAATGCTTTATTAGTTTTAAACTTACTAGCTATATAAATATTTCACATGTAAAATTTATTCGGTACGGTTCGATATTTTTTTAGTTTATTTTTATGAAATAAAAAAACTACCCTAATTATCGATACGGTTATAGATTTATATAAAAACGTACGGTTTCTTTAAAAGAAACCTAAAAATCGATTCGATACGGTATGGTTCGATCGGTTTAGTCGTTTTCAAATATCAATTGAAACCCCTAACGTGAGCCCTTCATCCTTCACAATAGAATGAGGAATCGAATCTACCTATGTAATATTTCCTTCCCTTTTCCCTTTAAGCAAAAGCTAAAGAATAAAATTAAACATGCAATCATCTTTATTTAAAGTTTATAATAATATAAATAAGCAAAGGTGTGTATCTTATGTGTTGGAGCATGGGGCACATGAACCCCTCCTTTCTCGATACCATGTATAATAATATTATTTATATATTTAAATGTCTTAAATATACATGTGTGCACCAAATGGTACAATGATTATTGAGTGTACCTTTACAAGTAAAATTAAAGGTTCAAAGCTCAATTTGTATCTCAATTTTAAGCATGTCTAGTGTCCCTCTTGTGTTTTAATTAAGTATAGTGTTTTGTTTTTCTTTTTCTTTCCTTTTTATTTGGTTTATTTATTCAAAAATCCCAAATCTAACACATTGAAATCCTTCATCTCCTTTTATCGTCGCAAAATTTTATATAATTAAAAGTAATAGTTGTGGATGATGTAGCATAGTTCAATAATTCTAGCATTTTCTATATGAAGTATAGGTATATATGTTAAAAATCACTAAAATTGCAAGAAATCTTTAATATTAACCTATATTTTCTAAATTATGATGGTTTCGTGATAATAACCTAAAAGTGCAACCCATCAAATAGAAATTCTAGATTTAACTCTTTAATTTGTAATAGTGTATCCATTTTCTTGAAATTTTAGATCCACCCTCAAACAAAGGTGAAGAAGGGTTATATAAGAATCAAAGCTCATGCAAACAAATGAACGTTAAATCTTTGATATTTTGAGAAATCCTCATATCAAAACAAGAATAGGGAGTTTAAGCAGACGAAGAACAATGTCAAACTAAGTGAGCTATAGATGTTGAATAGTAGTATTCCTTATTATATACTATCATGTCATGCCAAGGCAACCCCAAGTGAGACATCATAAAATTGGCATTTATTAGTAACTGATCTGACTTCAGAGACACCTAAACCTTGGGGTTTTGCGCGGTATTAGGGAAAGGAGGAGAATATTAATGAGGGTTTGTACTGTATGTATGACACATAAACCCCGTAAGTCTTTGAGCTCCGAGTTTAGTTAATTAAACTCAATATTTTCGATATAAATATTGAAAAGTAATTATAATACTCTTTTTTATCCCAATTTTATGTGATGTAGTTCGAATCTCGTGAGAGTCAAACGAGTTATTCTGTGATTGTAATTTTTTTTTATATGTTTTTTAATATTTTAAATTATTAATTATTGTGACTTATAATACTTTTAATGTAGTTTTCAAATACATAAAAAAAAATTGCAGATTTTATGTTCAAATACGTGAAAGAAAGGATCACATAAATTGGGATAAAGAAAATAATATTATAATTTGAATACGATATTTAAAAGGTACAATTATAAGAATCTTGAACGTCGAATTCATCATATTTAAATAACTTGCCTCGATCTAAATCCCTTCTCTCTATTTTCGTGTTTGATTCATTCGATATTTATTATTTATAGTCGAAGTCGATAGATATTAAGTCTCGTTGAGAAATTTATATTGAGGGTAAAATTCTCCCAAACAAAAACCATATTTTTTGTGAGTGTTATGAAAATATTATTGTGGATTTTGATTTATTACTTCGCCGTAGATAATTTTTCTGAAGAAAATCATCCATTTAGTACTTCAGTGAAGTTTATCTACAAGCAGTTGATGCATGCAAATTGCAAGCAACTCATTGAAATGATTTGCAACAACTTTTTATTAAACAGAAAAGTTGCGAGCAGCTCATAGCATCATACAGACAGCTTACATGCACCTCAAGCAAAGCTTCGCAGCTGCTTCCAGAAAAGCCTTGCAGCTATTTCCTGAAAAGTCTCGCAGCTGCTTCTTTTCTTCTATAAATAGAGGAAATTTCAGTTCATTATGTACGTCAGTTTGAAGTTGAATAAAAATATCAATCTCCATCTATACTTATCTTCAGTTTATTTACTTTATAATCTTTATTCTATAACACGTTATCAGCACAAGACTTTGCTTGAGCACATACTTTGAAAGGTATATTGCTATAGTTATCCTCGTCCAAAGGCATCTGTTCTCACTGTAAGTAAGACTAAATTGTTGTATTTATGGATTTCTACCCTCTATAAAGTGGGTTGAACGATTGATATTTCTTTGGCGTCACTATTTCATTTCCATATTAGCAAAGTAAGCATGAAAATGATTATATGTTTGGCTTAAAGGTTTTACTATATCACTTTTTCTTTGTGAACGATAAATTATTTTTCCTTGCTGCTTTGTCATCTAGAAGTAGGTTCGTAGCAAAGGACTCGTGACATTAATTTTTGCACTTTCATATATTTGCTTAACACTAATTATTCGTTGAGTTGAGTTAGCAAAAATCTATGGTTATAAATCAGATCTAATCGTCATCATTAAGAATTATACTCAAAAGGTTAGTACTCTCTTCATATCAGATATTCCTGTTTTTTTCCTACCAACAGTATGCACTTTGTTCATTGATTCTAAGGAGCTTAGTTGGTTACTTGGCAGTTCATGCCATAAATTTATTCCTGAAAAATAATATTAAGAGAAGAGACCATGATTTATTATTTTTAACTTTATTGATGGCTACGCATGGGAGTTTGCAAAAAATATATATAGCCAGCAGTAGTGGCAATATTTCCTAAGTCTTATTATAGCTTAATTTTATGGTTCACTTGAACTCTACCAGAGTACGATCACCAGAAGTGGCAATGTTTTGTATATTCCAGAAGTGGCAATGTTTTGTATATCTCATTGTAACTAAATTTTATTAACATAGCATATGCCTATGACTCCCAAAAGTGATAATTTAGGTTTGTTATGGTTACAATTGAAGATAAGTTAGAAAAAATCTCCATATTACATGCATGCCTCGATTTGCTCCTGAAGTAGCAAATATCTTAAAAGGAGGTTCGAAGCATCATAATGTGACGTGGTTAATGCGCGTTCAGATAATTATAGTTTATTCCCCCAATTATGAGAAATTTTTATAAATATTAATATATTCTCTGAAGTGAATGTGGCAATATTAACAAAGCTTGTAAATATGAACGCGCTCTTAGTTGTGAAGATATCACAACTCACCTCCAGAAGAGGTAATACGATTAAGAGAATATGTACTCAATATTTTGTATTTCAAATTTGCCTTGAAGTAGTAAACAATTGAAATTTTTTCCTGAAATAGGAAAATATTATATAAAAATCGTATATAAATCTATAGCTGTACCGATAATTATGGAGAGTTTTTTTTTCAATTTTTTTTAAAAATATTTTTTTTTCAGTTTTTACAAAATAAATACTTTAAAAAACTGAAAAGACTTAAAAATATATATTTTGTAAATTCCTTTCTTTTTCTAGTTTTTACAGAATATATATTTTCCAGTTTTTAAAAGCATTTTAAAAAAAAAAAAAAATTCAGGGCATTATTGATCCATTTTGAATAACACAAGGGCATTATTAGACCCATTTTATAACGGCAGGGTCATTTTTGGATTCAAATTTAAATGGAGGTTATAATTGATCCATTTCGAATACCACAAGGTCATTTTTGGACCTTTTTCCTATAAATATTAATATATTCCCTGAAGTGAATGTGGCAATATTAATAAAGCTTGTAAATATGAACGCGCTGTTAGTTGTGAAGATATCACAACTCACCTCCAGAAGAGGTAATACGATTAAGAGAATATGTACCCAATATTTTGTATTTCAAATTTGCCCTGAAGTAGTAAAAAATTGAAATTTTTTCCTGAAACAGGAAAATATTATGAAGCGGTGTCTTTTTTGCTTAAACAAAATAATGCGCTATTCAAAGTTATTTTTGAAGCACATTTTCATTTCCTGAAGTGAATGAATAAATACCACAACTCACCTCATGAAGAAATATAATAATAAAGGATATAAATATTATTTTTGTGGCATAAAGATCATTGCAACACGTACCTGTTGTACGTCATGGCTAGTTGTTATTGATTTTCCTGAAGAAAATAACAACTCATGCTTTCCTTGATAGATGTAATGACTATGTGATTACCGCTTTGATACAAAATATTCAAATGCTAATGGCATTTCTCCCCGAAGGAGATATTTGTCACAAAGTTGGTGGTAAAAATACTGGAATTTTTAATTTTTTTCATTTATAAATTAGAATTGTCTTTATATTTCTCATTTGATTATGATTTTCTCTCATAATACCAGAAGTGTCTGAGCAATATTTGATAATACAAAATGTATCAACAAATCCTCAAGAGCTAACTATTTGTCTAGAAGACACGTGACACCAGTAGTGTCCGAATAATATTAGATTGTGGATAATAAATGAAAGCTCTCAAAGAGCTTATATACAAATATATCATTCATATTATATGATTATGATCAAAACATATGTTATAGTAAATCCGAAGTTTACTAGTACAAATGTTATCATAGGGGTAAATTAATATGTATGTGAGAAGTTACCCGCATTATTCTTCAATTTGTAAACCAGAAGTTTACTAATGCAATAGCAGACACAATAAATTAGAAGTTTTACTGAGGCAAAAATAACTATAGTAAATCAGAAATTTACTGATACAAAAGTAGCCACGATAAATCACAAGTTTACTAATAAAAACATTTATGCCATAGATAGCACATGCCATGATAAACGTGAAGTTTTTATTTGTCATTTTTAAATGAGCTATTTGGAAATTCAGATAAGCATATACTGAAGAACTAGAAGATTCTTCAAAAATTCTCTTGTGTTACTTGTTCTCGTAATAAATTGATTATACCAGCTAAAGTTGAGACTAAGACCCCTGAATTTTGGAATATATAAAAGATGAATATGGGCTCATTCACCTATCATGTGAATCACTTATAGATGCATATATGAGATGGTTATATGTGTGTTTATTGTCAACCTGCAGTTTGACATTTGAAATTGCTTTTCTCAATTAAGAGCATAACTTTTAGATTATGAAATCAAGACAATATATCTTGATAATGCTGGTTTATATTCAGGTTAGTTTAACATTGAATACCTCCTATTAATGGCTACACTATTACTTATGAGAACAAAGCTTCATGTGTTGGTCTAAGATTTTCTAAATTGCATACAACAATATTTGTATGCATCATACCAACAAGATATGATAAGTCCTCCCCTTACAATTAGTTTTGGATCAGAAATCAAATATATTTACTATCTAATAACTTTTGATGCGTAGTATATGATTAATTTCTCTATCACAAAGCACAAAGATAGGTTTTCCAAAGAAGATTTGAGATATATGTTAGTTTTTCTAACATTAGGGGAATGGAATAAGCAGTTGAAAAATATGTTATATGAATCGAATTATTATTAGTGTGATCCTTATTCAGAAGATAATTCAAGTCAAATGCGAGAAGCATTTGCTGATCCAAACTAAAATATTATATTTCAGCTGCAAATTCTCATATTAAAATTAAACTCCATGAAGGATAGGATTTACTGTACGCATGAAGCGTGATAGACCAATCAGTTCCAAAGATAACAATCCTTGAAAAGGATAAGAGCAAATGATCAAAATAATCATAATAAGGAGTAAATAAGCTCTAGAAGATCCCACGACATAACATTTCATGAAATTCCAGAAAAAGTTCAGGTACCAGAAAATAAAAGAAAGTGATGAAATCTCAACAAGTTATGTCGCATGCGAACTGATACGAAATGATCGTCGATGATATATTTGATACAATATGGTGCATAATATTATAAAAGATTGTAAGGATCGGACCTACAGTCCAGACACCTGAAGATGTCATGCCATTTAAATGCAAGTCATAAACTATACGACTAATTTGATTAAATCTCTACAAAGGTCCCTTAAGGATTTAAAATGCCTGAAACATATAGTTCAAAGTTTCGAGAAATGTACTCGATCAGATTATAAAGGACTTTGTACGGTTTAAAGGAATTTGGGCGCATGTGGTATAATCGCCTCAGTGAATATTTGCTGAAAGAAGGTTACGTAAGTGATATTATTTGTCAATGTATTTTTATAATAAAAATTTCATCAGAATTTGTTATACTTGTTGTTTATCTTGATGATATAAATCTTGTTGGAACTCCAAAAGAGCTCCAAAAGGCAACTGAATATCTTGAGAAAGAATTTGAGACGAAAGATCTTGGAAAGACAAAACTTTGTCTTGGTATGTAAATTGAAAATTTAGCAGACGGAATCTTTATCCATCAATCTGTCTATACACAAAGGGTCTTAAAATTCTTTTACATGGACAAAGCACACCCATTGAGTACACCAATGGTTGTTTGATAACTTGAAGTGAGTAAAGATCCGTTCGACCTCCAGAAGAGGATGGGAAACTTCTTGATCCTGAAATATCTTATCTTAATGCAATTGGTGCACTTATATATTTTGCTAATGCTACAGGGCCTGACATAACATTTTCTGTTTATTTACTAGCAAGATATAGCTCTTCTCCTATACGGAGACATTGGAACTGGATTAAGCATATATTGCGATATTTAAAGGGAACTCTTGATATAAGTTTGTTTTATGCAAACAAAGGCAATGCAGATCTTGTTGGTTATGCAGATGCAAGTTATATATTTGATCCCTATAAAGCTCGATCCCCAACCGGCTACATGTTTACATGTGGAACAAGTAGGGAATGCGTATGGTTGAGATCAGTGATTCATTTCATTCTAGAAAAATGTGGTTTGAAATGTGATAGAAGACCCACAATTTTATACGAAGACAATGCTGCATGCATAGCCCAATTGAATGGAGGATTTATAAAAGGAGATATAATGAAGCACATTTTACCAAAATTATTCTACACACATGATCATCAGAAAAATGGTGACATTTATGTGCAATAAATCCGTTCAACTGAAAATCAGGCAGATTTGTTCACCAAGTCTTTGCCAACTACAACCTTCAAGAAGATGCTATACAAGATTGGAATGCGGAGACTTAGGTATTTGAAATAACGTCTTTATCAGGGGGAGTAAAGTATGCACTGTACTCTTTTTTTCTTGCCCAGATTTTTTTCCATTGGACTTTCCTAGTAAGATTTTTAATGAGGCAGCTTGCAATGTATATTATTAGTGTACTCTATTTTCTTGATTTGGTTTTTTTTTTACGGGGTTTGTCCTAATAAGGTTTTAACGAGGCACTTAATAATGAACATCCAAGGGGGAGTGTTATGTCGATTTATTACTCCGCTGTAGATAATCTTCTAGAAGAAGATTATTCATTTAGTACTCTATTGAAGTTTATCTACAAGCAGCTGATACATGCAGATTGTAAGCAACTCAAAGAATTGACTTGCAGCAGCTTCTTATTAAACAGGAAAGTTGCTATCAGCTCATAGCCTCATACAGACAGCTTACAAGCAGCTCAAGCAAAGCTTCGCAACTGCTTCCTGAAAAGCCTTGCAGCTGCTTCCTGAACAGCCTCGCAGCTGCTTCATGAAAAGCCTCGCAGCTGCTTCCTTTCTTCTATAAATAGAGGAGATTTCAGTTTATTATGTACATCAGTTTGAAGTTGAATAAAAAAATTCATCTCCCTCTATACTTGTCTTCAGTTTATTCACTTTATAGTCTTTATTTTATTTAGTTTTATCTTTGCGTCTAATTTCATAGTTGAAGAAATGAAATTTTGAAAAGTATGGCGGTGAGCGAGCCTGTTTGGACATAAGAAATTTTTTCCTTTTTTTCCAAAAAAAAATTAATTTTTTTCGAAATCAGCGTTTGTTTATAAAATTTCTAATTTTCACTTAAAGATGCATTTTGAAAATTTTCAAAAATTTTAAAAACTCCAAAAAACTATTTTTCAAAATTTTCACTCACAAAACTTCAAAATAACCCAAAATTATATTCATATTCAAATACAATTCTATATTTCAAATACCATTTTCACTTAACAAAATTTTTCCACCTATTTTGAAATTTTACAATTCTTTATGTCCAAACGCCCACGAAGTTTGAGCTAAACAAAAATACCATGTGGAGCCTACACTTTTCCTTAGCTTCAACCAGCGGCGCCATTAGTCTTTACTTAGTTTCCAAGCTCACCCACCTCACCCCTGCCCCTCCCCATCACTCTCTACTTCTTCTATCAGTTCTACTATTATATTCATTTATTACCCTTTGAAGGAAAATTCCAAAACCCCATTTCTCTTTCATTTATCTCTATCCCTTTTCCCTTATCTGTTCATAAATTGGATACTGCTGGGGTTTCTTTATTGTTCTTTTATTATTGGATGCCCATACCTACAAATCCAATCACCCTACTCCTACACTATCTTATTCATTATTAGTAGTTATTTATAAAAATATATAGAGTTTTTTCAAATAGAAAATGAAAGGAGAATATGTACAACTAGAAGAAAAGAAAGATCATTCTAGTAATAGTAGCAGAAACAGTATGTTTGGTAAACTTCATCCTCCTCAAAACTTTCAGCAAAATACTTCTCACCACCATTTTCACCACCCATCTTTCCAAATCTCTCGCGAATGCCAAAATTCTGAAGAAGCCGACAGTACTACGGCGGACAAAAACGACGCTTTAACCCCACAGCCTGTTTCCGCCATAGCACCTCCTCCACCGCCGCCGCCTTCCTCCGACGGTGCCACCATCGAGGTTGTCCGCCGTCCACGTGGCCGTCCTCCTGGTTCCAAAAACCGACCTAAACCGCCTGTTATCATTACACGTGATGCTGAACCATCTATGAGCCCTTATATTCTTGAAATTCCAATTGGTGTTGACATAATCAACTCTATCACCAAATTTTGCAGAACACGGAATATGGGCCTTTGCGTTCTCAACGGTTCAGGTACTTATTTAATATAACTAGTCACTTAAGTACCTACTTTACTTTCAATTTGGCCAAAACAAATCCCTTGAATATGGGTTTTTGTTCAGGTACTTATTTAATATAATTAGTCACTTAGTACGCACTTTACTTTCAGCAAAAAATCCCTTGAATATGGCGTCTTTGTATTTTCAATGGCTCAGGTACCGTTACAAATGTTACTCTAAGGCAGCCTTCAACAACGCCAGTTTCAACAGTTACTTTTCATGGTAGATTTGATATACTCTCAATTTCAGCTACAATTGTTCAACCAAATGCGAGTGTTCCATCAAATAACAATGGGATAGCAAATGGGTTCACGATTTCATTGGCGGGTCCACAAGGTCAAGTGGTGGGTGGGGGTGTAGTTGGGCCACTTGTAACTGCAGGAACTGTGTACTTAGTAGCTGCAACTTTTAACAGCCCATCTTTTCATAAGTTACCTGTTGAGGAGGAATTAGCTAGGAATTCTGGTGGTGGTGGAGGAAATGAGGGTAGTGGCCGTCAGTCGCCGCC
Organism: Nicotiana otophora; assembly: GCA_000715115.1. Classification (NCBI taxonomy): domain Eukaryota; kingdom Viridiplantae; phylum Streptophyta; class Magnoliopsida; order Solanales; family Solanaceae; genus Nicotiana; species Nicotiana otophora. The sequence goes on along the minus strand of AWOL01S0037002.1, from coordinate 4,532 downwards.
GCCGCATACGGTGGTTTCCGGCGGAGAAGATAGTGGACATCCACCGACTACGACGGCGCCGGAATCTTGTGGGATGTCTATGTATAGTTGTCATTTGCCGTCGGATGTGATATGGGCACCTACGGCTAGACAACCACCACCTCCTCCACCACCTTACTGAAGATACGTTTTGTTCATGTTCTTGGAATGTGTGGTATCTTTTGTCATATTTGTTTCACTAACGCTACTTTTGATTTTGGATTTTCTTGTTTTTGGTTTTGCTTAGTTTATTTAGTTGACTTTAGATTTTGTACTTTTATGTTAATTAAAAATGTACTGCCTTAGCACTTTTTTGTTGTTTATTTGTAGGGTGAAAGGAAAATTTAATGTTTTGCTATTACTGTAGTAAACTAGTTATCTTGTTGACATTAGCAATGAATATTTGCATTGATATTTCATGTTTTATTGACTTCTCTTGCCTCTCAACAAGGCCGGCTCTAATTTTACAAGAGGTAAGGCTTATGTCAATTTTTTAAAAATAATAGGTTTATAGGTATTTAAAAAAATAATATTAATACTTTTTATATAAAAGTAGAATTTTTAATATAAAAGAAAAGAAAGATATATATATATATATATATATATATATATATATATATATATATATATATATATATTAATAATTTGACTCACTTAAAAATGATAGATGAATAGTTTTCCAACGTTTTAATTTTTTTACTTTTTACTCCTTCGTTAGATAATTTGTAATATTTTTACTCTCCATTTCTTAATTTCTTTAAATCAATCTTTCTTTTTTCCAATCTTTTCATATTTTATGAAATCCTACATATTTTTTGTCTCTCTTTGTTATTTTTATTTACATTCTTTCTCTAAAATTTTATTAGTTTAAGTATTCAACAATACTTTTAAACTTTCAATAGTTTTATACTTTTTGCTCTATAATATCTTATCTTAAATCAACAGTATCTCAAGAAAGATTAAATGAGTTGTCTATAATATCAATTGAAAAAGAATTATTAAAAAAAATCGATTATAAAAAAGATTATTAACAACTTTATATCCCAAAAAGTTAGAAAATTAGATTTCAAATAAAAATATATCTTATAATTTCATGTTAAAAATTTAGGCCTCATATTAAATTTTGGCTCTCAAACATTGATTTAAGTAATATGCATTGATAATTTTATAAATGATCTATTGACAACTTAGATAATCATCATCTCTTCCATACAGTCTTAGGGTCATGAGTTCAACTCGCCAAAGATGCAATAGATTTAATAAAGGGATAAGAGTCGGGTGTTGTTATAGATTAATTTGATGGTTTAAAAAAATTACTAGTTACTAAAAATCACTCGCAAGAATGAAAAACATGAAGCTTCAAAATCAAAAGCTTTCAAAAGCCACCTAAGAGTAAAGTAGGAGCAAGTTGGGATGGAGTTGCTTAGAAGTTTGGGAAGATGGTCATGTCTGCAGTGTTGCTGACACATGATGACGAAGGGATGATATTTGTTTTTCTTTTCATTTCTGGCATTTGCTTTACAGTTTCTGCAGCAGTAGCAGCAAGTGGATTTAAAGATGATGCTGGACTTTTCCCTTCACTTCTGGTTGGATTCTTCTGAATTTATTGCCTCAGCTGAGCTAAGCCTTAACTTCTTAGTTTGGTTTTTGGTTTGTGGTTGGGAAAAAGGGGAGCCTCAAAACAATAGCTAGCAAAATTATCTTTCTGTGACATTGTTTAAGGTTTTGCGTGGTGAAAGTAGTCGGTAATATTTGTATTAGAATATACTGTTTATATTAATCACAATATAAAATGCGGTATTCTTTGCCGAATTCTATGCGAACGCAAAATACCTGTGGCTTGGTTAGTAGTTGGAATAAAATTGAAGTTGGGAAAAAGACTCTACTTTGGAAAAATATTGTTGGTTTGTGGTGGGAATAAAATTGAAATTAGGAAAAAGACTACTTTGGAAAAAAAGGGTTGTGGCTAGGGTAATGCCACAGTGCAGGTCTTTTTAGTACAGAGTACATACATTGGTATAAGTCAGATGTTGGGGTTGGAAATAGAAGGGGTAGGTCTCTTTCTGATTTTCTCTGAATGCATTTGCTTTTATCCAATTTCATGAAAACTTTCTTTCAAATATTCACCTCATCTCAACACTTTATCTTTTCTCTTGATTGTAGGCAGTACTTTGGTTTTTGTCTCTTTGTCTGGGGTCTTATCCCCTTTTTCATTGAAATGACAAAAGAAGATTGGGAAAATATAAAGATGGTTGATAGAAGAGCTTTTTCTTCAAGTTTTTTCCATTTTTGGTCCAATTGGTTTCTGTTGTTTTGCTCACACTTCTTTCTATTTTTTGGACTATTTTTGCATTGTAAAGTTGATGTGCACTTTACGCACTATCTGTTGTTCTCCTTTTTATATTCACTTAATGCATGTGCATGGTTTTTGACAAGGTGGGTTGGTACGATGGTAAACACCCTCCACTTCCAACCAAGAGGTTGTGAGTTCGAGTCACCCCAAGAGCAAGGTGGGGAGTTCTTGGAGGGAAGGATGCCGAGGGTCATTTGGAAACAGCCTCTCTACCCCAGGGTAGGGGTAAGGTCTGCGTACACACTACCCTCCCCAGACCCCACTAATGAGATTATACTGGGTTTTTGTTGTTGTTGTTATTGTTGCATGTGCATGGTTTATTTGATTATATTTGCATTTTATACTCATCTCGTATTACATGTATTCTTGATATTCTAAATTTTGCATAGAGATCTAATTTGAACAGTTTCAGAAAAGAAAAGTAAAACTTTTTAAAACAAAAACAATACCAACAAACAATAAGATGCTGCAATATTATCTTTCAAATTAATTTTTTTTTCTTCAAATGCCCCGAGATGGCGTTTGCTTAACTAAAGTTTTGGAGATTATGAACTCAGTTTTTGTGATTTTTTTGGATAAGGTCTGCGTACATACTACCCTCCCCAGACCCCATTAATGAGATTCTACTGGATTGTTGTTGTTGTTGTTGTTGTTTTTGTGATTTTTTTGGACTAAACTTTTTCTAAAAAAGGTTAATTTTTTAATTTGATTTCAAAATTAGGTTTTTAATTTTTTTCAAAAACTCTAAAAAATAATTTTCCAATTTTGAAAGAATTGAATGTTTGAGCAAAAGTTAGCTTTAAAAAAATATAGCTCAAACAAATATCTTTTTCGTCTATATTACGAAAGTTAGCAGCTAGGGGAGCATTCACTTCAACAATTAAATGCTAAGCTCTGAATAGGATGGAACATCTATTTATTTATGAACCACTTCTATGACAACCTTCTTGGGGGTAGTCCAAGTGGTATTAGCCATGTCAATAATAAATGTTTGACATAAATTGCTTATAACAACAACATATCCAAATATAATCCACATAGTGAGGTTTGAGAAGGATAATACAACAACAACAACCCAATATAATTTCACTAGTGGGGTCTGGGGAGGGTAGTGTGTACGCAGACCTTACCCCTACCCTGGGGTAGAGAGGCTGTTTCCAAATGACCCTCGGCATCCTTCCCTCCAAGAACTCCCCACCTTGCTCTTGGGGTGACTCGAACTCACAACCTCTTGGTTGGAAGTGGAAGGTGCTTACCATCAGAGCAACCCACCTTATCGCAAATTTTATCTTTACCTTGTGAAGATATAAAGGTTGTTTTCAATATACCCGCCTCACAAGAGCATAAACACCACATTAATGAAAAGAAAAATAGGAAGGAACAACACTGATAAGCCATATAAAAGCAGCATAAATAATAAAAAGATAGTGAGACGACCGAAATGCGAAAAACGATAAGTAGTCATAGAAACCTACTATCAACTAGACAAGGCTTATTGATAATCGATTTAATGTATGCATATTTTGATATATACCGCCTCACATTTTGCTCATGTCTCGACGATTTGAGATGTTTAATATGATTATTTGTGCTAAATCTAGGTATTTCTATGTGTAGGGATCATTCAGATATAATTTGGGGAGAAATGGCACGAATTGGAGCGAAATCAGGACAAAAAGGCAAAAAGTGAAATTTGAGGGCCACAACCAGCGTGGCTGTGGCGCAATTTACAGCAGCCAAAATATTTGAGCGCCAGGGCCAGCGCCCCACGCTGCCCTGGACGCTCAAGACGGAAAAGTGTCTTTTTTCGACTAGGACTCGGTTATTTCGACCCCTAGACGCCCCAACTCATATAAAAGCCAACCTAAACCTATTTTAAAAGGAGGAGGACGTTTTTGAGAGGAAAACACAAGCACAAAGTCACTGTGGAGGCCGAAATTCATCAAGTTCCATCTTTCTCTCACCAAACTTAGTAATTTTTATGTTTCTTTGTATGATTTGTTGTTTGGCTACCATGTCTATGTGGAGCTAAACTTCACGTTCTAGGGTTGTGGTTCTTTCATGACTATTGTTATTGGTTTTTTTTAAAAAAAACCAATAACAATAGTCATGAAAGAACCACAACCCTAGAACGTGAAGTTTAGCTCCACATAGACATGGT
>AWOL01S0037001.1:3847-37279 GCA_000715115.1 Nicotiana otophora | reverse complement strand
AATATAATCCTTTCCAATAAGAAATTATTTTTGAAATATACTTCCTTCAAATAAATATCTTTCAAACATAGTTCTTTCAAGATAAAACCTTTCAAATATAAACTTTTCAAATAATTAGCCTTCAAACATAGTTCTTTCAAGATAAGTACTTTTCAAGTATTACCCTTTCAAATAAATATCTTCAAATATAGTTCCTTCAAGATAAATACTGTTCAAATATAAACTCTTCAAGTAATATCCTACGAGTATAAGTCACCCTGTGACACCTAAGCATGGAAGATTAGCAGCTCCAAATACAGATATAACCACAGAGGAAATCTACCGGGATACCGTCCCGTAGTCCCGAATTAATTATGCAAGACAGGGGGATCTCCCGGAATACGTCCATAGTCCCAATTTAAATATGCAGTGCTGTGGGATCTCCCAGAATACGTCTGTAGTCCTAATTTAAATATGCAGCACAAAAAACAGAGATAACAACTATAACACGACAAAAACCTCGTGCATCACCACAACGAGTACAAAAGCAATAATGACTGAAATGCAAGGTACGACGAGCAAATCAACTAAAGAATTTAAATCACAAGAACGGTAAAACTCATTCACAAGGAATAGCCACAGTAAAGAATGCTAGGCACAATGAGAACAACTTAACAAGGGAAAACAAAACAAAAATATAGCAACAATTCAACAATATTCAAGTCAACAATAAGAAGCCAACACGAGTCAAATAGTTCCAAATAATGGCAAGTCAACTAAGATATAGGTTATCTAAACTCCTTTTGAGGTTGAGTAATTACGAGGAAAATTCAACAATTCAAGTAAGGATAAGCAGCGGAAGATAATCATAACTCCAATTAAGAATAAACAATTATAGGATGAGAAAATAATAATTTCAATTAAAGATAAGCAGTTATAAAAAATATAGCACGGCGATAGAAGAGGTAAAATCTTTGATTAAGTTGAATAAGGGTCAAATAGACAGTAAGAGTGAATCCTAAAGAAATTATCTCTAATCAAAGCATGTAGAGGTGAAACTAGCAAATAGGAATTCAAACGTATCAAAAACAACAGCATACACAGTGAATATAAGGAAATAAGAACCCTAAAAGACCAACTTTCCACAAATAAGTCCGAGCACGCACTCGTCACCTCGCATACACAAACTACAATCAATATAGATGACTCAAATCCTAAGGGGTAGTTTCCCCCCACAAGGTTAGGCAAGATACTTACCTCGAGTCAAGCTTAATCAATCCGTAAGAATTCCCTTTCCACGAATATTCGGCTCTGAATGGCCCAAATCTAGCCAAAAGCAATTACATATCATATTTACAATCATAATAGACTCATATAATTAATTAAATCAATACTTAAACAAAAATTCCGAAATTCGCCCTAAAAAGTCGACACGGGCCACGTCTCGGAATCGGGTAAAAGTCATAAAATACAAAAGCTCATTTACTCATGAGTCTAACCATATCAAATTTACTAAAATTCGACACCAAAATCTCGATCAAAACCTCAAAATTCGGCCTAAGAACGTTTCTCACTTTTTCACCCCAAATCAGAATTTAAACGATGAATTCTAGCATAGATTAGTGGAATATAACCATAACAGAGTTAAGAATCATTACCCAAAAACTTCCTCCGAAAATCTCTCCAAATTCCGCCTTCTACCGAGCTCTTGATCAAATTTGTGGAGTGAACGTCAAACCCTCGAATCTGCCCCTTTTCTGCCTAGTTAATCCGCATCTGCGGACCTTGGGTCGCACCTGCGATGACACACCTACGGAATTTCCTTCGCAGGTGCGGAAACGAATTAAGAGGGCTGGGTCCGCTTCTGCGGAAAAAGGGCCGCACCTGCGAGTGCGCGCCTGCGGACTATTGTCCGCTTCTGCGATCTCCTCCGCGCCTGCGTGACCTTAACGCATTTGCGGGCACCGCAGATGCGGAATTCACCTCGAACTTGCGACCCCTGGCACTCTTCCATTTTTCCGCTTCTGCGCTTGCCTCCTTGCATGTGCGTTCACGCACCTGCGGTCTCTCCATCGCAGGTGCGAAAATGACAGATGCCTGAAGACTTCAGCAGCAACACAAATCCAACTTTTGATTCGTTAAGAACTCGAAACTCACCCGACCTCCCCGGGACCTCAACCAAATATACCAACCAATCCTAAAACACCATACAAACTTAGTCGAGTCCTCAAATCACATCAACTAATGCTAAAACCACGAATCACCTTCTAATTCAAACTTAAAGAACTTGAAACTTTAAATTCCTACAACCGATGCCGAAACCTATCAAAGCACGTCCGAATGACCTAAAATTATGTACACAGGTCACAAATGACATTACGAACCCACAACCACTTTCGAAAATCTATTCCGAGCTCGATATCAAAATTTCCACTATCGGCCGAAATCGCCGAAAATCTAACTTTTGCCAATTCAAGCCTAAATCTACTACAGACCTCCAAAACACATTTCGTACGCGCTCCTAAGCTCAAAATCACTCAACAGAGCTAACGAAGTCGACAAAATTCCATCCCGGATCCGTCTTCACACAGTTTCGACTATGGTCCAAATTCTAAGACTTAAGCTCTCATTTAGGCACTAAGTGTCCCAAATCACTTCGAATCACCCGATAATTTAATTCAACCATGCACGCAAGTCAAGGTGCATAATACGATGCTGTTCAGGGAAATATGCCGCTGGACGGGACTTAAATTCTCAATGTGACCGGTCGGGTCATTACAGTACGTAACTATATTCATGACATGTCCGGGTAGACGTAAATTCACATCATGCCTTTAAATGTGCTATTTTATGCCTATCATGTGTATTAATTATCTTGATTAGGTATGAGATTGAGGACTTTAATTAAAGACATCGACATAGTCTCTTACTGTAGCATAATTGGGAAATATTTGATAAACGTTGGATCCATGACTTCTCGTCTGGAATGTGTTTCTGCGAGCGGGTAAATTTCTCTACTCTTATAGGATCGGGCCGTTCGCCTCGGCAGTGAAATCAATTACTCTTATGGGATTAGACCGTTCGCCTTGGCAGTACTGAGTATCACTATTCCTATGGGACCGGGCCGTTCACCTCGGTAGCTTCATGCTTAATAATTTGAAACTGGATTTTGTTTGGTAACTAATGAGTTAACGCCTTCAAGGCCAATTATGACATGTTTAGGGATTTGATATAGACTCATGTGTAGAATTACTATAGTTACTTTTATTTGCTTCGTTGTTACTTGTTGTACACTCACCATATCTCCTTTATGTATTTCCATTATTACTTGACCTCTAGTAAGTGTCGAGCCGACCCCTCGTCACTACTTCTTCGAGGTTAGAATAGATACTTACTAGGTACGCGTTATTGTTCGTAATCACGCTACACTTCTGAACTTATATGCAGGTACCGAGACCGGTACTACTAGCGGTCGCGCGGGCGCGTAGCCGATCTTCTACGGAGACTTAGTGGTGAGCTACATGCCTTGCTACGATCCGCAGTACTAGAGTCTCCCTCTACCTTTCTATCATTTATGTCTATTACCTTTCAGACAGAAGTTGTATTAGTTTGTATATTTTCTAGATTGCTCATGCACTTGTGGCACCGGGTTTTGGGGCTTTTTAGCACATACGTACCATTGTACTTATTATTATTGTCATTTCAGTAGATGAACTTATCATGCTAGTATTTTTGTTGAGAAACGATACGCTCAGCTGCATGAGTTATTACTTATTTCATTCTTCTAAAAAGGAACTTATATTTTAAATGTTAAAAGGGGTAATTAAACTGTAGTTTCACTTGGGGGCTTGCCTAACGGTTGCGTTAGGTGCCATCACGGCCTATTATGGATTTTGGGTTGTTATTATTAATAAATCATATCATCATTTTAGGCTATTTTCATGACATTGTGAGATCATGAGAGAGAGACTGGAGAGATTGATGACTGAGTGAGGCCGATGGCCTGATTGTGAGGATAATTATGGGATCGAGCTGCACACCACAACAGGACAGATAGGCTTATTATAGCACGTGAGTTGTCCGTGCGGATCCAGATATTATTATAGCACGAGAGTTGTCCGTGCGGATCCATATATTATTATAGCACGTGAGTTGTCCGTGCAGATTATAACGCTTGGGTTGAAGGAGCCCCTCCTGAGTCTGTACACACCCCCAGTGAGTATAGGTACCTATTAAGTACAAGTGCCGAGTGCCGAGCGATTGGGAGGACTGAGCGATTGGGAGGACTGAGTGACTGTGAGGACTGAGTGACTGGGAGGACTGAGTGAAATGATACTCTGAGAGTATGCATATGATTTTATCACCGAGTTGCATCACATTGACATGCACACATGACATACATGCATAGAGATGTAATTTTCTCATGTTGTACAGTATCACATAATTCATAATTTCTCACACATGTTTACAGATCGGCATAGTGATTCATTTGTTTTACACTGTTTATCTGGAAAAAAGGAAACATCTCATTTATTTTTAAAAGGATTTTAGGAAAATTATTGTTTTCAAACTTATTCATATTTTTGGCAACTTCGGTAAACGATTTGGGTTTTCACTGATGTACTTGAAAGGAAGAACTATTTTTAGAAATTATGATTTAACTGAGCATTTTTTATTTCTGAGTTACTTCTTATATTATTTGCTTTACGCTGTTATGGATTGTGGTGTACTAGTGGTTTTGGACCCGACCTTGGTAAAAGATTGTCACTGCTTTCAACCTAAGGTTAGGTTTGTTACTTATTCAGTACATGGGGACGGTTGTACTGATACTACACTTCTGCACATTGCATGCAAATATTGGCTGTTGTTGTTGCTGTGCTCGATGGTTGCCAGATTTGAAGATGTATATGCATTCTTATGGTAGCTACCTCTTGTTCGTGGTAGCCTTAGATTATGAAATCTCTGTTTATGTACTTTGCAAACAAAAGATGTATTTACTTCATATCAGCTTTGTAAATTCTATTCTTAGAAGCTTATGATTTGTACTACCAGTTTTTGGGGAATGTATAAGATCAAGATTTTTCTTTACTTAAACTGCTTTAATAATTGTTAATGGAATTGGATAGTTGATAATTGGCTTACCTAGCAGGTTGGGTTAGGTGCCATCACGACTAGTTGGATTTTGGGTCGTGACAAGGCGGTATCAGAGCTCGAGGTTCATAGATTCTACAAGTCATGAGCAAGTGTCTAGTAGAGTCTTACGGATCAGTATGATGACGTACATACTTATCTTCGAGAGGCTACATGGCATTTAGGATATATACTTCCCATCTTTCCTTCCTTATCCTGCGGAATTGATTCAACTTGAGACATAACTCTTTGAATTCCTTCCACGTATTCGTATGCGCACATGAGCGCTCGATATCAGCTGTGCATCGTCGGCTTATGATTCTATGAATGAGGTTCGAGGTGTGTATTCTGTGTTTTGGTGATGGGCCAGTTTGGAATACTTGAGGCTATGGTTAGACCGTAGTTTAAGCTCAGTAGCTTCAGTTATAACTTGTACATTTTGACTCACATGTCCGGTAATGTCCCTACTAGTGGAATTTGTGGCTCGATGAGTGGTGAAATGACTTTGTGATGAGTATGATGTAACTGCGGGATGTGTTAAAACGATGTGAATGTGGCGAGAAGTGTTTTCTTGAAGTGTAAAGGAAGGCCATTGGGTTCTTGATTTTCGTTTTGATGTGACCTACAGTCTCGAGTGTGAATATTTTGAAAGAGCATTCACGTTGTTAAATTTTGGAGAAAATTAAATTCTTGTGTCTGGTTAATGAGTTTGGACTCAGAAAGATTAAGTGATTTCATAATAATTGTGGATGCGAAAGGGTATAACAAGATGCCAATTTGAGACTAAGCAGGTGGGTTATCTCCTGCGGAGTAATCTTCGTAGGTATGTTCCTTATATGTGAGTGAAGAGTTTCTTTTCCGATCGTAGGGCGTATGTGTGGAGAATTGAATTTGAATCTGGCTATGAAAGTTGACTTGAGTGTCAAAAGAATGATTGCGAGCTTAGCGGATGACTTGGGGTATTTTTATGGTTGGCGTTGCATTAGTTTGAGAAGAAGTTTTGTTGAACTAACTGTGGCATTATGACAGTAATAAAGTATTGGTATTGTGACTTATGGGATGTTTTAATCTATGGCTTTAAGCCAAGTGGGGGAGCCTGGTATTGATAATTCAATTTCATGGTTATATGTAAAGTTTTAGTTTTGGGTTAGTTATGACTTGCAGAAGTTGAGATCGAGGATGACTCGAATAAGGAAATTCCTAGTTACGGATTATATTGCACGTATGAGTATATGAAAAATTGTGGGATGAGTGAGTTGTTATTGGTGAATGATGTAGTGCGCATGAAGTATGAATTTGATAGGTGGTGTTAAAGTAGAGTTACTTCTTTGAGTGTTGTTGTGCTAATGGGGCACGTGACTTTTGGCCCATTTGGGCGGTGTAATTTGGATTTGAATACAGTGGCTGACTCTCGAGAAAGTTCCCATTGGTTCAAAGTTTATATATAGCAATTGAGAAATTCTCCAGACTTGTGTATGGATAAAATCAGAGATTTGCATTTGGTGGTCCCTGGAGTTGCGGAAATTCTGTATGACTATGGATTCTACATTTTTGTATAAGGAAGGTAAGAAGAACAATTTCAAATTCACATAAGGTATTCTCAGAGTGAGTGTTACAATTGTGGTATTTTTGAAGGTGCTTAAGAAGAATACAGTTGCTTATGGGTCGTAGGGCGTTGTGGTTCTATGCTAGGTTTGTGGAGTGAGCTGTGGCTAAAGATCGTGGAATTTTAGCAAGGAGAAGTATCAATCTGAAGACAGATTCGGAAGAAACTCAGAGAAAATAAGACAAACGGGTAGTAGGATTGGATCAGTATGGTTATGGATATGATCGATTCTCTGGGTGTTTATGATGTGGAGGTTTTCTACAGGTGCTTTGTGTCAATACACCTGGGTTTGGCGACCTACGTGGCTTGGTTGAGCTAGAGAGATTCAACTCTGATGGCTTGATTATGTGAAAATGGATTTCCAAAGCATTCTCGAGGATTTCTACAACGGTTTGAGATGGGTATTTTCCTACCGGCCTGGGGAGCATGTTGATTATTGTGATTTTCTACCAGATGGAATCATGGAAGGCTTCTGGCTGGTCGGATATGTATTTTACTTGTGACTCAGAATGATTATGAGGTTCTCGTATTTTTCAAATGATGGCATGATAGATGTGGTGTGTTGTATGAGATTAAGGTTGGCGTGTGCAAGGTCACGGTTTAGCTTTGAAAGGGAGGTCATAAATTCTTAGAGGGCATGGACAATTTTCGATGTTTAGATGAATGCTATAACTATTTGGTATTGCGTGAGTTGAGTGTATATTTCAAAATGATGCACTATGTTTTGCATTATGGATATTTCATAGGTATTGCGGCACTCTCCTGGTTGATCGACTACTGATTTTAAGACGCTGCTATGTGGCACGAAAGAATGTGAGAAGTATTCCTCTTGGGATGATCATGTATGAGAAATGTGTTAGATATTCGGGCGGTGGAGATGGGACCAGAAAGGGTGGTTCGCGTGTTTTAGGGATTTGGAGACTGGGAGTTTCAGGAGCAGATTATTTCATGGTTGCGGACTGTGAAGTCGTGGCCGAAGCTAGTCAGATGATAGGATGTATTATGATTCAGTCGTGGTGAATTTTTGGAGGGTTATTTATCTATTTGTGGGTGACCAGAATTGATTTGGGGGTCTATTGGTAGGCCCAGGATGTGTATTCTACACCGAGTCAGATTGGTTGGCTCCATACTGCTATTGTTGAGGGATGTGCCACTCCGTTGATGTAGAAATTATTCGTGTTCTAAAGTGATCTGTGAGTTACTCTTCTATGCGACGAGGAGTTGTGATTCATCAGTTATATGCACACGTGGTGCAGTTCTATTGGGGGCCTTATGGCAGCATTTGAGCGAGATGAGTCTTTGGGTATTGCATGATCGATCGTAATAGTTATGTTCTTTTAGATGAGTCTTTGAGCAGGGTGACTCGAGGTAGATAATATGGACCAGCGTTTGGATGGGGTTGCGCATTGTAGCGGAGTTATGTTAAGGTATGAACCTTGTGTTAGAATCGTGTGATAGTTCTACGATGTGTACTGGATGTTTAGCATTTCTTTGTGGCGGTACTTATTAATCTTGCAGGGCAGTTCTTTTATTTGAATCATTTTCCATGACTGAGTACATTTGAATTGTTGCTTATTGGTGCACGGATGGCACGAGTCGTGGCTCTGAATTATATTGGTGCGGCATGTCTGTGGAATAGTTGTGTTTAGTAATATAAGATCATTGGACCTAGAATGGGTACTATCAGGTTTACTGTATGTTCGGAAGGATAATATTGAAAGTCGGCTTAAGAGTGGATTATGGTTCTGGTTGGGGCGAGAGAGCTCCGTAGCTTGTTGATCCGGTAAGTGGTCATGAAATTTCGCGTGTTTCTTTTATTATCAACAATGTACGAAGGTTTTGGGATGAGGTTTGGTTCGATATGGGATTAATACTAGTACTTGGTTGGGTTTGGAGTAGTCATTTTGATCAGGAATGGTGCTACAAGCATGCGAGTTGTATAATATGTTAGGTGATTATGTTTGTGGTTATGGTTATGGCTAGATACAGCTTATTCAGACTCATACAGTGTGTAAATGTAAGATTCGTGTCTTGAAAGAAATTCTTAAGGTTGGAAATTTAATTCCAAGGTTTATGGGCTAAGGTTAAATCAATGATTTTCAGTTGTATTGTGTTGTCAAGACTATATGGAATATGGTGACGTGGGTTCACCCCCGGGTACGTGTGTGGTAAGATGGAATAGTGATTTGATGGCTTGGAGGCAACTCTTGGCACGTTCGAGGACGAATGTATGTTTAAGTGGGGGAGAATGTAACGACCCGACCAGTCGTTTTCAGTATTACAGCCCCGTTTCCCCATTTACTGCTCAATTTATGCCTTACAGTTGAATTATGACTTATCGGGTTAGTTGGTTCGGGTCCGAAAGGATTTCGGAGTGAAATGAGACACTTAGTCTCATAATTAAAAACTTAAGTTGGAAAAGTTGATCGGATATTCACTTATGTGTAAACGATCTCGAAATTGAATTCGGATGATTCCAGTAGCTCCGTATGGTGATTTTGGACTTAGGAATGTGACCGGAAAATTATTTGAAGGTCCGTAGTAGAATTAGGCTTGAAATGCCGAAAGTTGAATTTTTGGGAAGTTTGACCGTGGGGTTGACTTTTTGATTTTGGGGTCAAAATCCGATTCTGAATATTTTAGTAGGTCCGTTATGTCAATTATAACTTGTGTGCAAAATTTTAAGTCATTCCGGATTGATTTGATATGTTTCGGCACAAGATATAAAATTTGAAAGTTTAAAGTTTATAGATTTTGATTTTAGGTGCGATTCGTCGTTTTGATGTTATTTGAGGTGATTTGAGGATTCGACTAGGTTCGTATGATATTTTAGGACTTGTAAGTATATTTGGTTGAGATCCGTAGGGGCTCGGGCGTGTTTCGGATGGTATCCAGACTATTTTCCTTCATTTTTGCACTGCTGGTAGCTGCAGATTTCTGGTGTTTCAAACCTTCTTCGCGTAAGCTTATTTGGGGCGGGGGTATTTTTGTTCTATGCGGTCGCAGAGAAAGGAATGCGATCACGTAAGTATATTAAGCCGCGCTTCGCGAACGCGTGGATGAGGTTGCGTTCGCATAGAAGGATTTGAGCAGTTAATGAAGGGAGGCAATTGGTCTACGCGATCGCATGGGGCTGAATGCATGAGTGATTTCGCGTTCGCGTAGGGTAAAATGTGTGGGCAGTCTGCTTTGTGCTTCGCGATCGCTATTAAGAAAATCTAGGCAGTGAAAAACTGTTCTTTGCGATCGCGTGGGAATGTTTGCGATCGCGTAGAGCAAAGGACTGGGCAGAGCCATTTTCTATTTTTGACGAATTGGAGCTCGGGAAGAGGCGATTTTTGGGAAATTTTCATAGGAAACAATGGGATAAGTGTTCTTAACTCAATATTGGTCAAATTACTCGAATCCATGATTGTTTTTAACATTTAATTAGTGAATTAAGTTGAAAAATTGTGAAAACTCTCTTGGTTTAATTTGGAGATGTGAGGGTCGAGTTGATGTCGAATTTGAGTAAAATTTATATGGTTGGACTCGTGGTTGAATGGGCGTTCATATTTTGTAACTTTTGTCGGGTTCCGAGATATGGACCCCACGAGTAATTTTTGGGGCGTAATTTCAGAGTTTGTTTTTCTAAAATATTAGTATTTTGGTATGGAATTAATTCATATAATTTTTGTGGCCTGATTCAAATTAATTGTGACTAGATTCGAGTCGTTTGGAAGTTGATACGCGCATAATAGAATTTCTGGAGCATTGCTCAGCTTGCTCGACATTTGATTTGGCTTGTTCGAGGTAAGTAACTCTTCTAATCTTGGAGCTGAGGTTATGAACCCTGAATATATGTATTTTGTGAATTGTTGGGAGGTTACGCACATGCTAGGTGACGGGCGTGTAGGCGTGCACTCTATAAATTATGACATAATTGTTTCTGTGGAATTTTCGTAGTTAAATAATCTTGGCATTTTCCATGCGGTTTTATGTGTTAAAGAAATTGAGATGAAAAGTATATTAAAAATCAAGTTGAGGCTATGTGCCAGTATTATTGGGACCCATAGAGGTCATATTGCTGTGAATTATTTGTTTTAAATTGAAAATTCATACTCAGTCATATATATGTCATTACATATCAAATCTCAGTCTCTATTATTATTATTGATACATCATATCATTATTTTGGGCTATTTTCATGACATTGTGAGCCCAAGAGAGAGAGACCGGAGAGCTTGATGACTAAGTGAGGCCGGGGGCCTGATTGTGAGAATAATTATGGGATCGGGCTGCACGCTGCACCATGCCAGATTGGCTTATTATAGCATGTGAATTGTCCGCGCGGATCCAGATATTATTATAGCACGTGAGTTGTCCGTGCGAATTCAGATATTAGTATAGCACGCGAGTTTTCCGTGCAGCATGTGAGTTGTCTGTGCAGATTATAACGCTTGGGCTGAAGGATCCCCTCCGGAGTCTATACACCCCCCAGTGAGTGCATGTACCTATTGAATGCGAGTGTCGAGTTCCGTGTGCCATGTGCCGAGTGCAAGTGCCGAGCGATTGGGAGGACTGAGTGACTGTGAGGAATGAGTGACTGGGAGGACTAAGTGAAATGATACTCTGAGAGTATGCATATGGTTTTATTACTGAATTGCATCGCATTGACATGCACGCATGACATACACGCATAACGATGTATTTTTCTCATGATGTACAGTATCACATCATTCATGATTTCTCACACATGTTGATAGATGGGCATAGTGATGCATGTGTTTTACATGGGTTATCTAGAACGAAAAGGAAACATCTCATTTATTTTTGAAAGGATTTTGGGAAAATTATTGTTTTCAAACTTATTTATATTTTTTGCAACTTCGGTAAACGATCTGGTTTTTCAGTGATGAACTTGAAAGGAAGAACAATTTTTAGAAATCATGATTTAGTTGAGCATTTTTTATTTCTGAGTTACT
Source organism: Nicotiana otophora (assembly GCA_000715115.1). Classification (NCBI taxonomy): domain Eukaryota; kingdom Viridiplantae; phylum Streptophyta; class Magnoliopsida; order Solanales; family Solanaceae; genus Nicotiana; species Nicotiana otophora. The sequence continues at coordinate 25,600 of AWOL01S0037001.1, read as the reverse complement.
TCTTGTATTATTTGCTTTACCTTGTTATGGACTATGGTGGACTAGTGGTTTTGGACCCGACCTTGGTAAAGGCTTGTCAATGCTTTCAAGCTAAGGTTAGGTTTGTTACTTACTCAGTACATAGGGTCGGTTGTACTGATACTACACTTCTGCACATTGCGTGCAGATGTTGGCTGATGTTGTTGATGTGCTCGATTGTTGTCGGATTTGAAGATGTGCCTGCGTTCTCATGGTAGCTGCCTCTTATTCATGGTAGCCTTAGATTATGAAATCTCTGTTTATGTACTTTTCAAACATAAGATGTATTTACTTCATATCAGCTTTGTAAATTCTATTCTTAGAAGCTCATGATTTGTACTACCAGTTTTGGAAAATGTATAAGATTAAAATTTTTCTTTACTTAAACTGCTTTAATAATTGTTAATAGAATTGGATAGTTGATAATTGGCTTACCTAGCGGGTTGGGTTAGGTGCTATCATGACTAGTTGGATTTTGGGTCGTGACAATGGTCTGCACTGACAAAAATTCAAAAAGTTTAAAGAGTGTGCAAAATGACCAAGACTGAAGCCTTGTATGAAGTGGAGACTGCACATGAATTGTCCGGCCAAGAAGCTAAGTGGTTGTCGCATATCAAATTGTGCGACTGCAGAATCATTTCCCTTGCAAACTTAACCAATGTGCGGACTACACATGGAATTGTGCGGCCACAAAACCTCCTAAGGGGCATTTTTGTCAGCGGATTTTGGGCCAAAATAAATAGATGATAATCACATTTTTAGGTCAAGTTTTGAAGTTTCATCAGCTGTAGCCGTTGTAGTTTACCAGTTTGGGTAACTTGTGATCAATTTGGGACAAAAACATCATAGTTTATCATTTTAATTTTATATTATGGATTTAATTAGTATTTCTTCTTTGTTTTCTTTATTTTCTACTATGAGTAGCTAGACATTTACTAGTATTGTGACCCAACCCTAGTGTGTAAACCTTATGGGTGTTTAATTTAATTCTTGTTTATGATTGGGTATTTGTTATTTAGCCTTGTTCATGCTTTAATTTTTAAATTAATGGTTGCAAACTCATGCCTTTTTTACTTGGTCTTTACTTGAGAAAGAGGGACCTCGTCCAGGAAAACTTGGTTAACAAGGAATTGGGCTAGTTAAGGATTTGACTAGCCTAATTAAAGGGTTTGAACAAGATATAGGAAAAACCCGACTTGAGCTCATATCAACTATCTAGCTTGATACCCATTTGGGCTTGAGAAATCCATACGGGGCAAAATCACTATACGACCGAGAGGTATGGAGTGGGTAAATTAGAGTTGAGAGCTATAATACACCCCGATCAATAAAACAAGTGTTAACGTACTTTACCCAGTAGGCGAACACCTAGGCAAAGGGTACATCCCTAGGTCGTTTACCTATTTGAAAACAACCAAAAACAATCAGTCAAATTCTACTTTCATTTCTCTTATTGAGCATTGATAGAGTAGTTATTAGAAGTAATTTGCAAAATCAACGTGATTGGAAATGTATTTAAATCGTTTCATCTTCATGCATTAAGTATATACTCTAACACCCATTGTTAGCTCCTTGTGGAAATCGACCCCTACTCATAGTTGGGTACAATTCTTCTAACGACCTCTTCCACTCATTGTTTAGTGTTGATTGTGAGTGGGTCAATTTTTGATGTCGTTGCCGGGGAGTTAAAACGGTGTTAGCTATATATTTGTGTCACGATTCAAATTTTCCTTCGTAGGATGTCGTGATGGCACCTAGTCTTAAATGAGTAGGTAAGCCTAACACTTACTAAATTAGTGGTAACTCAACCAAAAATTATTAAATATGAAATAAAAATTTCCTATAATTCCAAAACCAATAGTACAATTCACAAGCTCTATAGAGTTTACTAGAAAAATCTCTAAATAAAACTGTTCCAGAATAGAATCAACAGTGCAGGAAAAATATCAGAAGGTGGCTCTGGGCCTGTGAACGCGACAACAGGTATACCTTAAGTCTCCACAGCAATGTCCAATCAATTAACAAGATTATCAACAACACTGAGGTACCTGGATCTGCACAAAAATATGCAGAAGAGTAGTATGAGTACACCACAGCGGTACCCAGTAAGTATGAAGCCTAACATCGGTAGAGTAGTGACAAGGCAAGATCAAGACACCTACCAGACATATAACTTGTACAAAATACTAAATAAAGCCAACAAGGAAGGAATAACAATGTAAGGCCATTAACCGAAGAATTTCATATTCAAATCAACAATGAGAACATGAAATAACAACGAGAAACAATCAAATAATTACGCAACAATATAGTCAGAGTACAAATGACATATGAGTAGGTTCAAGTAAGGAATCTTATGACAAATCAATCAATTAAATTATTTATGATGCATGCAATTCAACATAAATTACGCGAGGTATCACTCCTCGAAATCACAATTCACGATTTACGAATTTCAAATTCTTACTCAGGTGGCATCTTATGCCCATATCTTCTAAATCATTTTTTGCTCGGCAAAATCCTCGTGATACCATGTGTATAATTTCCGTATCAATATCAACCAAGATGACCATTGAATAATTTAAACACAATTAAATATAATTTCCAAATTAAATGCAGTGAAACATCAAATGAGTCATTAAACCAATTTAGGATTTAAATAAGGTAACATAGTGGAGATGTTGTACAAATAGATTATCAATTGAGTTTAGTTTAGAAGTATATGAGATCCGATAAAATGTTTTATTTATACAAAATAAGACATTCAATCAAGTTTTAACGAAATAAATATGAGATTTATTAAAGTAAAATGAAATAATAATTTTTCATGCAATTTACACGACAATAAGATAATGAGAGGGTTGAGACATCAATTAGAGTAAAAATATAATCACTATTTAAATTAGTAGACCTTCGAATGAGGTATGAGTTTTATTTTTGAAAGACACACAAGTGGAACAACTTGAAAATTATTTCATTTATATCTGCTAAATGTTTTAGCAACTTAACGTATCACATAAAATGCATGACTCACACAAGAAGTCCATATTATTCTATTTTTAATATATTGACAGTTAATTAATTATAATCAAATACAATCAGGTGATTTAAGAAACCACAATAACCGTCCTAACATGAAATGCATCATGAGAATAACAATCGGAATTAACCTTAATACCACAATAGTTTCATATGTTTTCATTCGTTGCGGCGTGCAACCCGATCCAACAATATAATATTGTAAATAAAATTTTGTTGCGACGTGCAACCCGATCCAACAATATAATCCTTCAAATAAATTCCGTTGCGGCGTGTAACCCACTTCAACAATATAATCTTTCAAATAAATTCCGTTGCGGTGTGCAACCCGCTCTAATAATATAATCTTTTAAATAAATTTCATTGTGGCGTGCAACCCGCTCCAATAATATAATCTTTTAAATACATTTCGTTGCGGCGTGCAACCCGCTCCAACAATAACACAAAGTAACCAACCAATTTACAACCAACTACAGTATACCACAAAGTAAAAAAGAAATAATGAGGCTACATAAAGAAGTCATAACCAATAAAAAAGGCTACACGACAGTTCACAAAATCATATAGCAAGGAAGTGACAATCTACAAGCCAAGGCAGAATTTATGAGCATCAACTGACAATTAAGGTATGTAGCAGGTAAAGCATGAATTCAAAGAGTGGTTACAATCAACAATTAGAATATAAGGTGATATCGACAACAAAGATGGAACATTTCCTAACAATTTCAAGTAAAGCACGTACAAACAACTATAACACAAAAGATGTAGTCATGAAACAATGGTTACAATTAGTTACATGAAGGGAGCCTAACAGTCCAAGCCGGTCAAATATCACATATAGGTCGTGTACTCACTCGTAACTTTGCGTACATGACCTTCACATAACACGAATGACACAATCATCTCAAATCCTAAGGGATGATTTCCCCCACACAAAGTAAGACAAGACACTTACCTCAAACCGTGTAATTCTTTATTCCAATATGCCTTTGCCTCGCGAATTGGCCTCCGAAAACCTCAAATTTAGTAACAATTAATTCAATTCAGTCCATACAATTTATAGGAATAAATTTCATATGAAAATACTAATTTTCCAACAAAATCCGAAATTTGCACTTAAAATCACCCGTAGGGCCCACGTCTCGGAACGCGATAAAAGTTACAAAATATGAATGCCTATTCAACCATGAGTCCAACCATACTAATTGTATCAAATTCCGATAACGAATTGACCTCCAAATCTAAAATTTTCGTTTTTGAAAGATTTTGCAAAAATCTCAATTTCTTCAATCAAAACTCGAATTAAACGATGAATATAACCATAGAATCATGAAATATAATAACAAGGGAGTCAAGAACACTTGCCTCTGAAAATCATCCAAACAGAGTTCTCCAACTCTATTTTTGTCAACAATGGAAGAAAACCCCAGTTTATAGATCCTCTGCTAGTTGTAGCGCCACAGGTGGTGTGGGGCACTGCTTGTGGTGCTGTTTTCAGAACTCCAAAAGTTCCAGCACCAGGGATAGCGCCCCATGCTGCCCTGGACGCTGACGGGAAATATTTTCCGACACAGAAATGGGTTTAACTCTCTCATACGATGTCCGAATTCGATGATTCTTTTTGCTATGGCTCTGAAATTTCAATACGGATCTAATGCTTCAATAAAAATGGAATTTGGAGATCATTGTATTAATGTGATATCACTTATTCTTAAAGAAACGACGTCGAAACATTCTATAAATATCCAAATTAAATTCCGTTAACCATCTGAAATCTACCCGAGGCCCTCGGGACCTCAACCAAATATACCAACAAGTCCTAAAATATCATACGAACTTTATCGGTGCCTCAAATCACAACAAACAAAACTAAAACACGAATCATACCCCAATTCAAGCTTAAATGAAACTATCGAATTCCAACTTCTATATTCGATACTGAAATCTATCAAATCAAGTCTGTTTGACTTCAATATCTTTTGTCACACAAGTCATAAATGACATATTGGACCTGTTCAAATTTTCGGAATCGAATTTCGATCCTGATATCAATAAAGTCAATTCCCGATCAAACTTTCTAAAAATCTTCCATTTTTTAACTTTCGTCAAAATGCATCAAATTTCCCTACGGACTTTCAAATCCAAATAAGGACATACAGCTAAGTCCAAAATCATCATACAGATCTATTGGAACAATCAACACTCTATTCCAGAGTCGTTTGCTCAAAAATTGACTCTCCGGTCAACTCTTTTCTTTTAAGCTTCTTAAATAAGAATTGTTCTCCCAATTTGATCCCGAATAGTCCGAAAACTAAACTCAACCACACACGCAAGTCATAATACATATTACAAGGTTTCTCGGGATCTTAATCCACTAAACGGGATGCTAATTCTCAAAACGACAAGTCAGGTCGTTACAATTTGAGTGTGTTTTTGGAATATCTTTTTTCCCTTCCGTGTTACTAATTTGTTTAAGAAATTATAGGTTCCAACATGACGAACAATGAGCTCGAAAATTTACCTTTGGGGGAATTGGATGGTGAGGAGGAACAAGTAGAGGAGGTACCTCACGAGCCACAAGCAATCGAAGTGGCCGGGTACCACATGATATTGTGCTTCTTCCTCCCCCACCTCCACCACGAGCGGCTCAACACCAGACATTTCCCAATGAAGGTTATGCTAGTTCAATAGTCCCTCCCTGTATTAGGGTGGAAAACTTTCAAATCACAAATGTTATGCTCACTTTTTTTGAGCAACGTGGTTTCTTTACTGGTGTACCAACTCAAAATGCTTGCAAGCATTTGAAGGGCTTTGTGGATACATGTTGGGGAGCAAGCACACTAATGTTTCCGAGGATGCATTGAGGCTAAGGATTTTTACCTTCTCTCTATAGGGGGAAGCTTTAGATTGGTTGGAACATTTACCGAACCATACAATTCACACTTGGGATGAGTTGGCGGAAAGGTTCATTGCTAAGTTTTTCTCTCCCGGACACATGGATACAATTCGAGATGAGATTTGGTATTCAAGGAAGACCCGAATGAACCACTACATGGAATATCTGAGCACTATAGAACAATGGTTAAGGAACGTCCCAACAACGATATAACGAAAAACATGATACAACAAACCTTTTATCGTAGGACTAACACAACCAACTAATGTTTAGTGAATCAACTAGCCGGTGGGAACTTTATGACTACGCCTCATGCGGAGGCGTGTGAATTCTTAGATGAGATGGTGGAAACGTCGTCGTCTTGGAAATCCCCGACCAATGTCCTACAAGGTGATCCGAATATAATACACCTTCACAAAGAATTGCAAGACCATGGGAAAGCCATTGCCGAATTGACCACTACCATGACTCAACTAGCAAAGGCTCAAATAAATCAAGTTCAAGTCCCTAAGCAAGTAAATGCTATGGAGGGAGTGAATGTTTGGGTGAACAAAAGGAGGACTAAGGGTCCACAAGTGCAAACTCGAGTGGAGAACTATGTGCAAGATGATGATTGTTTTGAGCAAGATGATAAAAAGGAGAAAGTTTAATATGTGAAAAAATTTCAAGGGCAAAGAAACAACTTCCAAGGCCTAATTCAACAACAATGGCGACCACAAAACAATCAGGGCATTGGATTTCTGGCAATCAAGGGAATTGGCATAACAATAAAAATCAAGGAAATTAGAGTGGAAACAACCAAAGAAATTGGGGAGGTAACAACCAAGGAGGTTGGGGTAACAATCAAGGCAACCGGAGGTCGAGTTTTCAAAGACCCCCAATGTATGAACAACCGAGCAACCCACCTCCTTATCATTCCCATGGTTCAAGTTCTTCAAACAACGAGGTGGGACTTATTGAGAATATCTTCAAGCAATGATGGAAAAGAATGCCGATTCGGATGCCCAACTTTCCTCACACAACACATCAATATTCAATCTAGAAGTTCAAATAGGAAAAATCTCTCAAGCTCTAAATTCTCGTCCTAAAGGTGCACTACTAAGTGACATAGTGGTAAACCCAAAGGGTGATAACAATACGGGGTATGATATGACGTTTATCACAAGAGATGGAAGAGGTGGGAATGTACCATCCTCAAGTGGAAAGCATCTTGTTGATGATGATCAAGAAATGCAAGAAGAAGAGATCCCGAACAATGTTGTTCAACCAAATGAGGAAGTTTAGATTGATATTGATGATAATGTGGAAGAGACTCAAGAGGAGGTGAACCCATATTGGGAACACATCATTGACGTACCGGAGATGACGAGCGTAAAATACACACTTAAATTATGCTTGTTAATCAAAGATAGTATAGTATAATATCGTATATACAGGGATTGGATTTAAATAGTATTATCATAGTTTCTAGCTTGATTGCTCTCCAGGAGGATCAACAATTGAGATTTATATGACTAAGAATTGAAATTAACTAAGAATCTAAAGCAATTGACTAATGACTATCAAGACAAGGAATAAGCAACTAAGGTTATCAATAGGAGAAGATAAGTTTTGACAGGGTTGATGACTGGGTGTTCTTAAATGTGTCGCCTATGAAGAGCGTGATGAGGTTTGGTAATAAAGGCAAGCTTACCCCACGGTATATTGGTCATTTTAGGATTATTCAGAGAGTGGTCCAAGTAGCTTATGAGTTAGAATTGCCCTCAGAATTGGAGTCTGTCCATCCGGCTTTTCATGTATCTATGCTACGGAAGTGCATTGGTGATCCTACCCGAATGGTGCCCACTGATGATGTACATATTATGGATGACTTGTCATACGAGGAAGTTCCAGTTGTCGTTCTAGACCGACAAATCCACATGCTCCGAAATAAGAAGGTAGCCTCCGTGAAGGTTTTATGGAGAAGCAAGAATATGGAAGAGATAACGTTGGAAGCGGAGGAAGAAATGAAGTCTAAATACCCCCACCTATTTCAAACTGAAGATATGGCTCGAGATGAGATACAACAGCACAGCTCTATTCAGGCCAACAGGTCATCAGGTAAGCTCTTATTTTTGACTTTTAGTATTTATGATTGACGGCCATGTGAGGCCAAGTGTTTCTATTTATAGATATTGGCCATATGTGGCATGTATAATATATTTTCTGGCTTCGTGCAGGTTGGTTTTAGTCTAGTGCACGAAGGAGACTTTGGCAAAATTTTCCGAACTCTCTAAGAGTAAACATTCGAGGAAGAATGTTCCCAAGGGGGGAATGATGTTACACCCTATATTTTCGTACGTAAAAGTATGTCGTAAGCAAACTAACGTAGGATCAAAAATGAGATCATCTTTGAAAGTATATAAAGTAAATTAATCATGTTACCTCATATGTTACAAATATTGAAGATCATGAACAACAAGTACAAAGAGGGTTGGAAGGTTCAAAAGCTAAAGGAATCGAAGAAAATAATATTTCGTCGAAAGTCAACAAGTTGAGAATGTTATAACATGTACTTTTGGGGTGAAGCTGGGGTGCTTAATATGCTAAGGAGGTTATGTTATGATTTATTTTTGTTGTATGATATTCGTGTGTTATGTTTTGAAGTCAAGCGAGTTGTGGAACAAAAGTCGATGAAAGTCATCACAAGTTACGTTCATAAGTTTTACTGAATTTGGGTCAACTGTAACTGCGATTTTCTCCCAATATACTTAGAGTTACGGGGTATTCCACCAATAAAATTGAACATCTATGAGTCTAGTTTCTAAATCATTAAAGCGTTTGTCAATACGACATCGGAGTAGAGAGATATATGCATTTTTACGATACTGCGCAAGCTGCTAGATGACAAGTAGGTATGTCACCTACTTGCATAAATGAGAGTCTGAAAATGAGCCAGTTTGGGTATCCCAAAGAGACATTTTAAAGGAATATTTCCTTCATATAATACACTGATAGTAGGACAAAATAACTAGACCTAAACCCCTGCAAACATCCTCCCAAAATTACACACAAATCCTAATTGAATTTCTCTCCTTTTCAAATTCTAGTTCGAGGTAAAACCTAGAGTTTTAAGAACCACGATAGGAGCCGAGTTATTCAATAAATAAGGTAAGTTTACTGCTCTCTTTTATCCATTTTTTCTGCTAGATATTTATGGAAAGCCGTTCTATAATTCTAAGAACTCACGGGATGGTGATAGAAAGCCGTGAGTTCGAGTTATTCATTTGTAGCGGACTGTTTTATGGACCATTTTGTGTTGTTGTTGGATTGCGTGTTTTACAACTATTTTATGGATTTTTGGAGGAAGAATGGTGTGAACAAACACCACGTAAATGAAGGGTGGTGGGCTGGTCGTTCGGCGTAATATTTTTGGGCTGTTTGACACTACTATGGTGGTCATTTTGTGTATGAAGAGATTGGGGTGTGTTGTGCTGTTTTATAGTATTTTATGGTGTATATAAGGCTGGAAAATAATGTTTATATGTTTATATTGTTGTGTTCTTGTATTTTTGGTGTTATCTTGAATTTGGAGGAAGTAAGGATTATAGGGGAAATGTTGCACGTTTTAATACAAAATAAGCTTGTTGTTCGTTGAGCGATAGTTGTACCCTTCGTAACTTAATGATATTATTATTAGTATTATCATTGTTGTAGATTAATGTGAGAAGAGGCGAGTACAACTGGGTGATTGGAAAGATTGTGATAAGGTATGTTAAGGCTAAACCTTTCTTCATTTTGGCATAATCCCGTAACTACATGAGTTTAATAACGAGGCATAAAGAGAAGTTCGTATTCCTGAACTTATGTACATTATCCTAGTCATATAAGTTATAGTATTCTCCCTTATCGAGACTTTATATTATGTTATGTATTGTCTTCTTCCAGTCACGAGAGCATAGGGTTTATATATAGACTTTATATTATGTTATGTATTGTCTTCTTCCAGTCACGAGAGCATAGGGTTTATATATGTATATATATATATATATATATATATATATATATATATATATGTATATACAATATTACTGTATTTTCACCACCATCAAGATATAACCTTGGGCAGGCCCTTATTAGGCAACCTCTGATCAAATGGTAAGTTATATGCCAAGCTAACTGTGGCCGAGCGCCTATGAGAGAGCCCAAAATGGCCAAGATACCTAGCCTAGTATGGCGAAACGCCTATGAGCGAGCCTACTACGACCGAGCAGTTACATGTACCGAGCAGTTACATGTACCGAGACTTATAGGGTTGAACATTCATTTTACTTACTATATTGAGAGAGTTAAATCAGTATCAGTAGGTAAGTATACCTCCAGATCATCTTTGACTCCCAGTTACTTTTGGTTATTATATTATCAGTTCAGTTTCAGCTTTCAGTTATTTATTGCTTTACATACTCGGTACATTATTTGGTACTGACGTCCCTTTTCTGGGGACACTGCATTTTATGCGTGCAGGTTTAGATAGACAGACGGGTAGACCTCCTTAGTAGGTTTTGCCCAAGTTTATCTTGATCGGTAAGCTCCACGTCCTTCGAAGTCGCCGGGTCTAAGGTTTTGTGTATATATTATGTATATATATTATGTGTAGGCCGGGCCCCTATTCAGTTCACAGTACATCCATCAGTAGAGGCTTGTAGGCATATCCTGTCAGTTAGTGCAGCATGTTGGGCTTGTAGGCTTTGTATGAATATTTTGTTGGTTTGTCAGCTGTAGTTGTTATGACGGCCTTGTCGGCCCAGCTTTATATTGATGTTTAGTCAAAGCTAGTTTCCGTTCTGTTTTATATTTTGCTTCGCAAATGGTCTTGCAATGTGGCTCCATGGACAAAGTATGACATTGTATATTCAGAGTCCCTAAGTCTCAAGTTGGTATGCTAGGTTAAGTGAGGCACCGGGTGCCGGTCTCGGCCCTAGGTTCGGGGTGTGACAGCTTTGATACCAACTCGGATCTTGATTAAGGAAGGAATGATGAAATCTTTGTGCTTGTGTTCTTCTCACTCCCTTCCTTAGGTCCCAAAAGCAGTCAAACGTCCTCCAAATTGTGTTTTCTAGTGTATTTAAGTCATCCCAAAATACCCCCCCCCCCCGCCCCGCGACAAAACTACCCTTTTTTAGCCGAAATAGGAGATTACTCAAACATTTCTGTGCTATTGCGCCTATCGGGCCACTTTTTTCACTGTTTCGCCGCACCTCGCGGCGCCCCATGCGGCGCGGCTGTGGACGTTTTACCGAGAGTTGATTTTTTTCCCTTTGCAGGAATGTTTCACTAGCGCTATGAGGCCCGTGGCGCAGTAGTGCAATTTTCTCATAGTAATTTTTGTTTACTTACTTTTTGATATCTAGACTTGGTCCTAGACCCCCGAACGTGATCCCAACTTAATTTTTTTATAGCTCGAAACCACTTCCTGCAAGACATAAAATACATAATAAGTGCAATACACTAATATTTATGCTCAAACACAAGTAAAATACAACAATTGGAGTAGAAACTATGGCTAAAACACGGGTTTCTAGTCTAGCATCAACACCCCACACTTTAACCATTGCTCGTCCTCGAGCAATCAAATTGTACTTCACGATAGAGACGACCTTCTTAACAGACAACTTCCCTAAATCATCATGCCACGAATATTTAAAACAGACTAAGCACTCTAACGTAACATCCTTGCCTCAAGATTTGACTCAAATTTCACAACCTGCTCACTTACTCTAACATAGAAGTCAACGACATTACCTTTCCTTCGTGAATCAAGTGCCCTCACACATCAATAGAGAGTACTTCCTCATACAAAATTTAAGAACAATTATGAACTTAAGATAGAACGAATTCGCTCACTCTCAGAAATAACATTCATGTGCCACAAAAAAACGTACCATAGACTTGCCCGTAGTATACTACTCTACTAATTGAGCTCATTCAGTCAAGGATAAAGTAGGACTTTATTTGGTTGTAATGTAGGCTGTGGGATGGGTAGGATATATTTGGATATAAGAGTGACTATACCTCCCTAGGCACTTTAATAAATACAATTAACCATTCAAAACTCCACACTTATGTCAAACCATAACTCCACCTTCACATCAATATAAGTCAACTCCCTAGTTCTTTACGCACAATTACATCAAGAGTTACCACTATCAAGGAATATTTTTCACAACCATACAACTACTTTTTTTTATTTTCTTTTTCAATTCCAGTGGCTCTTACTTTTTCAAAACAGTGCACCTTTCTCTTTATTTCAATAGTTCCTTTCAAAAGACAAACCAACACCCCACACTTTAACTTTTACAAATGTCATAACACATTCAAGTGCTCACGAGAAGTAAAAGGTTCAAATAAATGGGTAAGGCTTGTAATGTGGTTGCCAAAGAAACAAGATTACAAGCTCAAAGGAGTTAACTAAGATACATAACAATTAGGTGGGTAAAAGCATATACTGGCTCAACAAAGAAACGCTTATATCACTTCCAAGGCTGAATAAAACTACTACTTCGCTTTACAAACACACGGAGAAAGTTCTAAACATCAAATGCAATGCACAAAATAACACAAAACCTCACACACACATGGCACTTAACTCACTCAGGATCGGACTCATCAAGACACTCTAGTAAAAATAGTTAAACAAAGTTAAGATCATACAATTTAAAGTACTTATACAAGAGTCAAAAACTGAACTTAAGCGTCACAACTAGAGCTCTTACTGTTCTCAAGGCACAACCTCGTCAAGAAAAGTCATCTCCATTTAATACACAACACAAGACTTCATTATTCCTACAAAAAGAAAAACTAACTACACCCGGTTCAAATAAAACCCTTGAAAAAGAAATGCGGCATAAAGAAAAACCAAGGGGGAATTATTACACTACCCCATAAAGACAAAATATTTTTCTTCGACTTTAATTCCTCAAGAAGACAGCCGAGGAAATCCATCGTCGGAAAAAGTCAATTATTTTCCAATCAAAAGAAGTGACTACAAACACACATACACACATATAAAATCAAAAGAAGTGACTAGAAAAACATATATACATATATACGTTCCCCACCCCACACTTAAAATTGTGGCATGTCCTCATGGTACACAAATAAAAGGCACGATATAAAGAAAACTCTCCTAAACTTTTTCCATTTCTAAAAACTTATGAACTCTACCCCTAATTATGAATTCATTCCTTGTTTTCTCTCCTTGGGATTCTTTATGGATCTCATTAGGCCAAAGTCCTCTAAGGATATATGCAAGCCCCGCTCTTTTCTTTCTTGCTTGGCCTCTTTTTGGGTGCTAAATTGTTCATGCGGGATGATCCTCAATGTGTTTTTGCATTCTTTTACAGGATAACTTGCATCTTCCTGTAAATCCTTTAAGATAAAATCCACATGATTAATGTTAGAATAAAAAAACAAAGAATAAAGGTCATGAGAATATTCCTCTAGCATGTCCAAGACCAATACTTTCTCATTCTCTTCTACTAAAGATTGTAAATGTGGAAAGCTGGATGGGGGTTTGAACTCTTCTTTTATTGCTTCACAATCAACCAAAGCCTCGTCTTCAATCATCACAATTAAATTAGATTCCTCTTGCAGAGTGGAAAGTTGTTTTGGGTAGGCTCATTCTCACAAGATATCTCCTCCATATATTCACCATCATAATGCAATGAGCTTTCTGAAAGTATACTTTTTATTTGACTCACTTGCATTATTAGGTTGTTAATGGCTGCATCATATTGTGCAAGTCTCTCTTCCATTCTATTCATGAACTTATACATAAGCTCTTCTAAATTACCATTCTGCTCTTGAGGTGGTTGTCTCACTTCGCTTTCATTCTATTCATAATAAGGGTATTCATCCCAACCAGAATTAAGATTGTGCCCATATGAAACTTTATACATGTACGGACTAGATTAACCAATTTAAGGTTTGTGAAGATATGCAAGAATGCGTAGTGGATAGATTTTTCGGAAAACCTTTTTCGATTATTCTCCTAACTAGGTTTAATCAATGATTGAACTAGCCTTTTTTGATTATGTAGAAGAATCTATTAACTCAACAAATAATATGATGCAAAGATATCACAAGTTATGCCTCTCTCAATTACATGAACTCATGAATATAGATGCAATAATTAAATCTTCCAAAACGATTCAAATACATAAAACTAGAGTTATAATCTACAAACAATCATCAATACACCAAATCCGTCACACCCTAAAAGGAACTACTCCATAGACATGGAGAAATTCATCACAAATATAATTAAAGTGTAGGAAAACATAGATTCGATACAAACTCGGATCTTGAGTGAAGAAGGAGTGATGAAATCCTTGTGCTTATGTTCTTCCCACTCCTCCTTAGCTTCCTTAGGTCCCAAAATCAGTCAAACGTCCCCCAAATCATATTTTCTGGTGTATTTAAGCCATCCCAAAATAAACCCCCGGATGAAACTACCTTTTTTTAGCCGAAATAGGAGATTACTCTAACATTTTTACGCTACCGCGCCGTGCCATGCGGTGCACTTGTGGGGAAATCTAGAGAGCTTGACAAAATCTCTATCAGGCCACTTTTTGCAATGCCGCGCCACGCCTCGCGGTGTCCCGTGCGGCGTGACTGTGGATATTTTACCGAGAGTTGATTTTTTTTACTTTGTCGGAATTTTGGATTAGCGCTATGAGGCCCGCGGCTAGGGCTGTGCATGGATCGTATCAGATTTAACACATTTCGAATACTATAAAATACAATCTGAATCCGATCCGAATTAATATCGGATCAGATCAGATTTTAAAGTTTGGATCGGATAGGATTTTTGGATTTCGGATCGGATTATTATACCTTAAAGTTGCAAACTCATATGTATATTTTCTTTGTAAAAGAGGAAATTCAGTAAGAAAAATTTATGTTTATACAATTATGAGAGTACTATGGTGCCAATATAGCTAAATCCAGAAACTGTAAAGGTAATAACTTGGAGGAAGATGTAAAGAAAGTACTATCCGAAATTAAAGTTTAATATTTATACATGCCCAAATAATTTCGGATTTCGGATCGGATCGGGTTACAATTACACCAATCCGAATCCGATCCGAATAACTGAAATTTTAATAAACACAATCCGAAATCCGATCCAAATATCTGAAATCCGAAATCTGAAATTGAGCGGATCGGTTCGGATTTCGGATATCCGATCCAAATGAACAGCCCTACCCGCGGCGCGGTAGTGCAATTTTCTCAAAGTAACTTTTGTTTTCTCTCTTTTTGATATCCAGACTTGGTCCTCGACCCCCAAACGTGATCTCGACTTAATTTCTTGGGCTTTTACTCAAACTTCAAAGCTCCAACTTGTTCAAATTAGCTCAAATTTGCTTAATAGCTCGGAACCACTTCCTGCAAGGCATAAAATACATAATAAGTGTAATAGACTAACATTTAAGCTCAAACACAAGTAAAATACAGTAATTGGAGTGCAAACTATGGCTAAAACACGAGTTTCTATTCTACCACCTAGAGCCGATAGTGCAACAGGAAAAGGCACCCTTGCCTAAGTGTAACGACCCGACCAGTCATTTCGAGAGTTATAGCCCCGTTTTTCCCACTTCTACTTCTTTTTTGTGTTATTTAGCTATATTATGTTATATCGGGTTAGTTGGTTCGGGTCCGAAAGGAACTCAGAGCGAAATGAGATACTTAGTCTCAGAATAGAAAAATTGAGTTAGAAAAGTGGGCCGGATATGGACCTATGTGTAAACGATCTTGGATTCGAATTCTGATAATTCCAATAGCTCCGTATGGTAATTTTGGGCTTAAGAGCGTATCCAGAATATTATTTTGAGGTCCGTAGAGGAATTAGGGTTGAAATACCGAAAGTTTAATTTTTGAGAAGTTTGACCGGGGGGTTAACTTTTTGATATCGGGGTCGGAATCCGATTCTGAAAATTGCAATACATCTGTTATGTCATTTATGATTTATGTGAAAAATTTGAGGTCAATCAGACGTGATTTAATAGGTTCCGGAGTCGTTTGTAGAAATTAGAAATTTCAAAGTTCATTAGGCTTGAATTGGGGTGTAATTCATGGTTTTAGCGTTGTTTGAGGTGATTTGAGGGTTCGACTAAGTCCGTATGATGTTTTAGGACTTGTTGGTATATTTGGTTGAGATACCGAGGGGCTCGGGTGAGTTTCGGATGGTTAACGGGTTGGATTATGGACTAGGAACTCTGTTGGAATTTTTCTGATGCACCATCTAGTTTTCTTCATCGCGTTCGCGAGTGGAGCCTCGCGTTCGCGAAGAGGAACTAAGAGGCTTGTAATATTTGCTCTTAGCTTTCGCAAAGAGAAGAATGCATTCGCGAAGGGTGGACTGGGTGTGCATCGCGAACGCGAGAGGTGTTACGTGTTCGCAAAAAAGAGAGGAAGCAACCGAGGACCCCAAGAAATTGGTCTACACGTTCGCGTAGGGGTGTCGCGTTCGCGTAGTGAGTGCGAAACGAAGCATCGTGTTCGCGATGGATAGGACGCATTCTCGTAGAAGGCATTGAGACTGAGACATTTTGTGCTTCGCGAATGCGAGGGTGATGTCGCGTTCGCGAAAGAGGAATTTGGACGGGAGCTATTTTGTGCTTCGCGAATGCGAGGGTGATGTCGCGTTCGCGAAAGAGGAATTTGGACGGGAGCTATTTTGTGCTTCGCGAATGCGAGGGTGATGTCGCGTTCGCGAAAGAGGAATTTGGACGGGAGCTATTTTGTGCTTCGCGAACGCGAGGCACTGACCGCGTTCGTGAAGAATAAAAGTCTGGGCAGTGAGTTTAAAAGTCCCATTTTTAGTTTTTGACGATTTGGAGCTCGGATTTTAGGCGATTTTGGGTGATTTTAAGAGGAAACAACGGGGTAAGTGTTCTTATCTCAATATTGGTTAAATTACCCGAATCCATGGTTATTTTTATCATTTAATTTGTGAATTGAGTTGGAAATATTTGAAAACCCTCTTGGTATAAATTGAAGATTTGAGGGTCGAGTTGGGGTCGGATTTTGGTAAAATTGGTATGGTTAGACTCATGGTTGAATGGGCTTCCGAATGTTGTAACTTTTGTCGAGTTCCGAGGCATGGGCCCCGCAGGTGATGTTTGAGCTAATTTTTGGATTTTTTTTGGAAAATCATTATTTTCTTATGAAATTAATTCCAATGAATTTTATTGACTTAAACGAATTATTTATGACCGGATTCGAGGCGTTTGGAGACCAATTCACGAGGAAAGGACATTGCAGAATAAGAATTTTACGGCTTGAGGTAAGTAACGATTGTAAATCTAGTCCTAAGAGTATGAAACCCCAGATTGCGTATCGTTTTACTACTTTGAGATGATGCACATGCTAGGTGACGGGCGTGTGGGCGTGCATCGTTGGGGATTGGTGACTTGGTATGTCCCGTAGCAGCTGTAAAGTTGCATATTTTGTTGAAACTATATGATACCTATATGTTTTAGAAAGAGTTTCTGTAAATTGGGTCGAATACCATGTTTGGGCCTTGCGCTAGTGCTGTTTGGACCCTTAGGGGATGTTTCTTACTATCCTCTCATTGTTTTCGATTAAAAATCTATACTCAGTCATGTTTATACTTGTTTACCGCATAACTCAGTTTTATGACTCTATTTTGATGCATATAAATATTTTGTGTCGAATGCCCTATTTTACTGAAATGCCCAAGTGGCCTGAGAGGTTAATGACTGAGTGAGGCCGAGTTTGTGAGGATGAGTGTGGATCGGGGCTGCCCGCCTGCAGCATACTTTATTATTATAGCACGTGAGTTGTCCATGCAGATTATAGCGCTTGGGCTGAAGGAGCCCCTCCAGAGTATGTACACACCCCTAGTGAGCGCAGGTACCTACTGAGTACGAGTGCCGAGTGCTGAGTGACTAGAAGGCATGAGTGATTTTGAGGTATGCCCAAGTGGCAAGAGTGATTGTGAGGCATGCCCAAGTGGCACGAGTGACTGTGAGGTTTGCCCGAGGGGCAGTTTATGAGTGATGTTTTTCCCGAGGGGCTGCTTATGATTTCACTATTTTTACTCAACTTTGTATTTTTTCCTCTGTCTGCAAACTGTTGAAAAATATCTTTAAATGATTTTTACTGGAACTAGGTTAAACGAGATGTTTTGGTTCAAAACCTGATTTTACAAATAAAGCATGTGATATTTTACTGAGATTTCCCAATATGAATGTTATATGATTTATCGCTCGTCACTACTGCTCAGTCTTTATTTATTGTTGTTATTTACTGAATTGGCGTACTCACGTTACTCCCTGCACCTTGTGTGCAGATTCAGGTGTAGCTGGACACGGTAGTGGTTATTGAGTGTTCTGGTTGCAGATTTGCTTGGAGATAGCAAGGTAGTTGTTTGGCGATCGCAGCCCTTGCTCTTCTCCCTCTTATCTTCCTTTAGTTGTATTTACTTATTTTCCAGGTTGAGTTAGCCTTGATATTGTTAGCCAGTTTGTAGTAGATGCTCATGGCTAGTGACACCCTGATGTCGGGCTTTTCCTTTCGCACTTTTATTTTTATTTGAGCTCCTTTACGAAGGTTTTTCTGTTAAATAACATTGAAATTAACTTTGAAATGAAAATATCGGTTTGTTTTGGAAATGATTCGGCTTGCCTAGTCCCACGATAGGTGCCATCACAACAGGGGTTAGTTTGGGTCGGGATAGATTGGTATCTTAGCCTAGGTTACATAGTCTTACGAGTCATGAACGGGTTTAGTAGAGTCTTGCGGATCAGTATGGAGATGTCTGTACTTATTTTCGAGAGGCTGCAAAACCTTTAGGAAACTCCACATTCTTGAATTCTTGTCATGCGAATCTGTTAATTCTAGTAACTAAATGTCTGTTATTTCATTCTCTCACAGATGGTGAGGACTCGTGCTACCGGTCAGGAGGGCCAGCCACTAGTGTCACCAGCCAGGGCCACGGTAGAGGCCATGGTAGGGGCAGAGGTGCAGCCCGTACAACAGCTGGGGAAGTCCTGCAGAACCACCGGTTGTCCCAGATCAGGACCAGGTTCTAGTTGTTGATGCACTAGCTC
This sequence comes from Nicotiana otophora, assembly GCA_000715115.1. Lineage (NCBI taxonomy): Eukaryota > Viridiplantae > Streptophyta > Magnoliopsida > Solanales > Solanaceae > Nicotiana > Nicotiana otophora. Next base: position 6,532 of record AWOL01S0037001.1, on the reverse strand, counting down.
AGGCACCACTTGTGCCTATTGTGATTCCAGGCCTTCAGGAGGCCCTAGCTCAGATTCTGACAGCATGCACCGGCCTTGCTCAGGCGGTCTCTATTTCGACGACCGCAACCACTTCTCAGGCCAGGGGAGGTACTCAGACTCCCGTCGCTCGCATACCCGAGCAGGTTATTCAGAGACTTCAGACACCGGAGGCACCTTCGGCCCAGTCGGTTATAGTTGCTCAGGACTATGTGGTTCCTGCTATGCCTGAGGATGATCAGCATAGGTTAGAGAGGTTTGGGAGACTCCAGCCACCACCTTTCAGTGGCACAAAGAGAGAGGATGCTAAGGACGTTTTGGACAGGTGTCAGAGGATACTCCGTACTGCTGGTATTCTGGAGACTTGTAAGGTCTCATTCACTACCTTTCAGTTTTCTAGGGCTGCACTCAGATGGTGGAATACTTACGAGAGGCGTAGGCCTGTTGGCGTAGAACCCCTTACTTGGCAGTCGTTCTCCGTGGTATTTTTGGAGAAGTTCGTACCTCGATCCCGCAGAGACGAGCTACATAGACAGTTTGAGCGGCTCCGCTAGGGTGATATGTCTGTGACACAGTATGAGATGCGGTTCTCTGAGTTGGCCCGTTATGCTATCTGGTTGGTTCCCACGGACAGAGAGAGGATCATGAGGTTTATTGATGTCCTCACTTATCAACTATAGTTGCTCATGACCAGGAAGCATGTTTTGGGTGCTACCTTTGATGAGGTTGTCGACATTGCTCGGCAGATTGAGATGGATCGTGATCAGGAGAGGGTTGATAGGGAGGCCAAGAGGCCTCGTGGTTAGGGTGGATTTAGCAGTGCTCCTTTTGGGGGTCAGTTCCATCACGGTAGAGGTCGTCATTTCAGATAGGCTCAGTCAGCTCGTCCATTTCACCGGGGTGCATCATCTGGCCATGGTTCTCACAGTTCTCATAGGGCCACTCATCACTTAGTGCCCATCCAGTTCAGAGTTCGTCCCGTGCTCCACCTGTTCCGGGATCTTCCATGCCAGGTTCTTCTACCAGTTATCCCGGTGCTAGGGGTTCCCTTCAGTTTTTGCCGCCAGCACGAGGGAGTTGTTTTTAGTGTGGGGAGCTTGGGCATATGTGGAGTTAGTGTCCTCGTCGTCATGGAGGTCTATCTCAGCGGAGGAGTCAGGCTCCGACTACAACACCAGTTACCTCACCGCCTACCCAATCAGCTCGGGGTGGGGGTCAGTCAGCTAGGGGTCGCCCTAGAGGGGGAGGCAGATCAAGGGGTGATCTGGCCCATTTCTATGCTCTTCCTGCCAGACCAGATGCTATTGTTTCAGATGCTGTGATTACAGGTATTGTCTCAGTTTGTCACAGAGATGCCTCAGTATTATTTGACCCTAGTTTCACGTATTCATATGTTTCCTCGTATTTCGCCCAATTTCTGGATATGCCCCGTGAGTCTCTAGTTTCTTCTGTTCATTTATCTACTCCTATGGGCGATACTATTATTGTGGACCGTGTATATCGATCATGTGTGGTGACTATTAGGGGTCTGGAGACCCAAGTGGACCTTTTGTTGCTCAGTATGGTCGACTTTGACGTGATATAGGGTATGGATTGGTTATCTCTATTTCATACTGTTCTAGATTGTCACGCTAAGATGGTGACGTTGACTATGCTGGTAAGTCCGAGGGTTGAGTGGAGCGGTTCTGTAGATTATGTACTAAGTAGGGTGATTCATATTTGAAGGCTCAACGCATGGTTATGAAGGGTTGCCTATATTATTTGGCTTTTGTGAGGGATGTTAGTGCAAAGACTCCTGTCATTGATTCTGTTCCGGTGGTATGTGATTTTCCGGATGTGTTTTCTGTAGACTTGCCGGGCATGCCGCCTGACAGGAATATTGACTTTGGTATTAATTTCGTGCCGGGCACTTAGCCCATTTCTATTCCACCGTATCATATGGCACCGACGGAGTTGAAGGAATTGAAAGAACAGCTTCAGGAACTCCTTGATAAGGGGTTTATTCGGTCTAGTGTGTCACCTTGGGGTGCACCGGTTCTATTTTGTGAAAAAGAAGGATGGTTCCATGAGAATGTGTATTGATTACAGGCAGTTGGATAAGGTAACAGTCAAGAACAAATATCCTTTGCCTCGTATTGATGATTTATTCGACCAGCTTCAGGGAGCGAGGGTGTTCTCCAAGATTGATTTGAGGTCTGGTTATCACCAGCTGAAGATTCGAGATTCAGATATTCTTAAGACAGCTTTCAGGACCCGATATGGCCATTATGAGTTCTTGGTGATGTCTTTTGGACTGACCAATGCCCCAGAAGTGATCATGCATTTGATGAACAGTGTATTCCAGCCCTATTTGGACTCATTCGTCATTGTATTCATAGACGACATCCCGGTGTACTCTCGTAGCCAGGAGGAGCACGCTCACAATTTGATGGTTGTATTACAAAGACTGAGGGAGGGGAAACGTTTTGCAAAGTTCTCCAAATGTGAGTTTTGGCTCAGTTCAGTAGCATTCTTGGGGCACGTGGTGTCCAGTGAGGGTATTCAGGTGGATCCAAAGAAGATAGAGGCGGTGCAGAGTTGGCCCAGACCTTCCTCATCCACAGAGATTAGGAGATTTCTTGGTTTGGCGGGTTATTACCGTCGCTTTGTGGAGGGATTTCCATCTAT
>AWOL01S0037000.1:292276-318255 GCA_000715115.1 Nicotiana otophora | reverse complement strand
TCATCAAGCTGGCGGTCGGTACATTCCATACGCCGGGCGGCATGAGGCCCTGGTATGTTTTCTGTTATTATTAATTATATGATTGTAACTTAGTGTTCTGTAGTTTATATTTTATACGTTGTGCATACTATTGGCCTACATATAGTCTACCAGATGGGACTGCAGATGCAGCAGCATGCCGGTGAGGGNCTCTATATGCCCTGGTACCGCCGCGTTACCCGACTTTTTGTCGGGAATCCCATTCATCAAGCTGGCGGTCGGTACATTCCATACGCCGGGCGGCATGAGGCCCTGGTATGTTTTCTGTTATTATTAATTATATGATTGTAACTTAGTGTTCTGTAGTTTATATTTTATACGTTGTGCATACTATTGGCCTACATATAGTCTACCAGATGGGACTGCAGATGCAGCAGCATGCCGGTGAGGGAGCGGCCGCTTTGCATGATTACGGCCAGCAGGTTGCAGAGTTGGCTGCCCGGACACTGCAGCGAGCTCGAGAGGATCAGCGCTTGGGACACGACCCTGCTTATATGGCGCCAGAGCAGTACCAGCGAGGTAGGGGTGTCGCACGAGGGAGGGGTGCCCCACGAGGTAGGGGTGCCCCTCGAGGTGGGAGTGCCCCACGAGGCAGGGCTTCCGCACAAGGTCGTGGTGGGCGGCGAGGAGGCGGTCCCCAGCAAGGGGGCGTTGAGGCCCCTATTGATGATGTTGATGCTAATCTGTCGGGTGACCTACATGAGTCGGACGAGTATCCCACCAGCATGCCGTCATACAGCCTTGGGATGCAGCTCACTCCAGGGACTTCGCATGTGACCCCATCAGGTCCATTATTGATCACGGGAACGGACCTTACCGGAGAGGATTGTGAAGCATACTTCCCAGGCTCATCGACCGTTGCTGAGGATCGGCCGACCCGAGATTTGGATAGTGAGCGCCGGTTGAGTTATGGCTCATCATCACAGGCGCAAGTATGTTTTTATTAGTATTAAATTTAAATTTATTTTTTCTTTTCTCATTTATTTTCCATAACTTTATTAATTGTCTTATTAAGGCTTTATCCCCGCCGGTCACGGAGGCCCATTTGTGCGATGCTGACATGGCTGCGATGGATGATTATATTCAGGAGTCCGACGAGACCATGGTAAGACAATTTAAATTGTGTGACTTAATATATACTTTCCTATACTAAGCTGACTTATTCTTCTGTAGGTTTCTACTGTACCGACGGCCCCTTCTACCTATCCTGCCAGCACTGCTGATGATCATGTTGCAGCGCATCCTACTATAAAGAGGTACCGTGATGAGGATGATCCTGATAGCGTAGCCGGGCGGGATGGGATGCGCCTCAAGCCAGCGGCTGCATTGAAGCACACAGGCTGTGGGACACATTGATTTATTTTTTTTGTATTTTATGTAAATAATAACAACAATTTTTTATGTTTACATAATATGCGCATTATGTTTTTATTTCCTCGTTCCTTCTTTATTTTAATACTACAACACAAACACAAAATATAGTAACTTAACATAATTTAAATTCAGTACAACTAATGAAAATACATGACACGAAAAACATAAAGATAAAGTAGTACACTCAACACATACATGTCTTATTTTTTTCTAATTCTGCCTCTTTCAGTTTCTCCTTCAACACCGCAATTTCTCATTTATATTCTTTTTCATATCCACAATGTTTTAAGGTCAAATCATGAAGATACTGCAAAAATCGTATGTAGCATTCCTGCTTACAGGGTTCATCAATCCATACCTCATGCAAAAAGGTTCGTTGGGAACCCTATAAAACTTGTTCACACACATCCAGTAGCGGCGTCCAACTTCACCATCATCCCAACAGTAATTCATCATACATATTTTGCCGCACTGGCACCTTGGCACATAAAGGCGTTCAGACATTTGTTAAAGCATAAAAAAGAGCCTTGCTTTTATGGAAAGTTTTGCTATTGGTTATTGTTAAGCGCAGAAAATAACTAGAATGCGCCTGTTATTTATAGGCAAGGCAACACACATAACGTAGTATTTAACCGCGTAATATATATTCAAATAACGTAGTATTTAACCGCGCTATGCTTTGCGTGTTAAATATGATTAGGGATACAAAATAGCTTTTTCTCAGACGGGCAGCTTTTCAGTTCGACATGATAATACACATAACGTAGTATTTAACCGCGCTATATATATTCACATAATGTAGTATTTAACCGCGTTATATATATTCACATAACGTAGTATTTAACCGAGCTATGTGTATTCACATATTTATCAAAAATCTACCTTTAACTCAACTATTTTTGAACTATATTTATCAACTATATTTATCAAATATATTCACATATTTTTTCATTTTTTAATCCAATACTATTTTTTATTACATGAACGGGAGGGAGAAATGCATTAATCTACTCAACTGGAAAATGTTAATAATCAATAAGATTTAACAACAATGGAAACATAATTTTATTTGATACATCTTGCAACATAAACAAAACAACTATTTATTACAATATAAACTCATTGATAGTTGGGCACATTAGAAGAACACCCACCACGAGCTTGACTACCACTACCACCCAAACCAGCCGAAGGAAATTTTTGACGGTTGTGTCCTGTTTGCGAGCATATACCACATTTGCATGCATAAACGGTATCGCTAACATCCATTTGGTTCTGTATATGTGTTCTCTTCTGCACCTGTATTCGATGCAAATAGTCCTTGTTACACACTATTTTAAATGATTTCGGCGGCCAATAATGCTCAGCACCCACTGGCTGCAACTGCCCACTATAGGTGTTTAAGTAAGCAGCAACACTATATTATTTATCAACGTAGTTGGTTGGCCCTAAACCTGTATGTTGAAAGAACCTGATGGCATGTGAGCACGGCATGTGGTAGATGGACCATTTCCCACAAGAGAATAACCTTCTAGATTCATTTATGGTATGTACATTATTCCCCCGATTTTTATGGATAGCGGTGCGAACTTCAAAAACATTTCTGTCGTGATCATACTGCAAAAATGAATGCCAATGTGCTTACCTCCTGCATTTCTCAAATTTCTTCATTGGCAGTGGCATAAATTCAAAACCCCTTTCCATCAATGACGCTGCAGCTGCAGCCCTTTCAACAAACCTCTCTGCCATCTGCTTGAACGACATCCGCTCCATGGCAGTGACAGGCAATCCTCTTGCCGACTTCAATAACCCGTTGAAAGACTCTGACACATTTGTAGTCAGAATTCCCCATCTTCTTCCACCATCCACATGCAAAGTCCACTTGTGAAGCTCATGTCGCTTCAACCAATGATAGGCTCTCTCGTCTTCCTGCTTGATAGATTCCATGTGCCTTCGGAATTTATGCTCTTGGTGGTCTGTTGCTGCCATCCACATCAAATCATGCAGATCCTTATTGAGATGTGCCTTCTGAAAATTGGCCTTAAAGTACCTCACACAGTAACGGTGGTAGGCATAAGGTTCTTGCCATGCAGGCAAGTTCTCTACAGAACTTAAGATACCACTATGCCGATCAGATATTAGACAAATGTCGGAACGCTGTTTGACAACGTGCTCTTTTAAATGGTTCAAAAGCAGCGTCCATGTCTCTTGGCTTTCATTGGCACAAATAGCAAAAGCTAGAGGAAATATTTGTCCATTAGCATCTACTGCAACGGCTATCAATAGATTGATATCATACTTTCCATAGACATGAGTGTCGTCTATGGATATTACCGGCCGGCAATGCGAAAAACCATCAGTTGCTGGTTTAAATGTCCAGAACACATAATTGAATATATATTCTGGTTTTCCCGGACTCCGCTCAAGCTTCCATTCAACAACCGTCCCGGGGTTAATGTGTTGCAGTGCGGCCATGTACTTGGGTAGAGTGTTACAGGTTCAAAAGTGCAGATTCAAATCAACACAGGTTCAAAAGTGCAAATTCAAATCAACCACCAGCTTAAAGACATTGGGAGCACACTTGAAAAGAAAAAGGAAGTATCCATAAATTAGTCAAACTCTTTTTACCTTATTGTCATCATCAAAAAGGGGGAGATTGTTAAGTTTAGAATTTTAATAATGATCAATATCTATAAAAAAGTTTTGATTAATATTATACAAGTGTATGCAGATTCTGTAAAACGGGAGATTCAAAGTGGAAAGGAAATATAATATAATGGGAGACGATTTGAGTGGGAAACAGAACATCAAATGAAGACAATTTGAAGTCTGCTCCTTTCTTCAAAGCATCTCGACATGGAGTATTCATATTCTCTATGAGGGAAGATCCAAAGTGGAAGGGAAACAAAATGTAATGGGAGACAACTTGAAGTATTGTTCCTCTACCCAATAAAGCATGGAGTATGGAAAGCACTCCCTGGATTATTAAATCCAGCCCATCCTTCTTGAAGAAATTAAAGGCACGGGGCATGAATCAAATATCAATAAAATATTGTGTGCACCTATCAAAAACAAATCAACAACAACTCTCAAATATGGTCTATAAGAAGAGTGGCAAACTCAAATATTAGACACGCAGCCTTCTATACAATTGTCTATCCAACTACAAATTTTTTATTCTACTCTTAACAAGCATTGAGATTTACTTTTAGTAGATTTACTGTGTACACAAAAGTGTGAAGAGGGACTGAAAAATATTAGAGAGGCAGTGTGTCCTTAGAAATTGTGTCAGTATTTGTTACTTTGGTGAGCGAATGAAAACCAAAGAGTCGTTGTTGGTGAGCGTGTTAAAACCAACCCTTATTCATTGTTGGTGAGCGAGTGAAAACCAACCTTGTAAACGTTGGTGGTGAACATTGAAAATCACACAAGTTGTACACAACTCATATCACAAAGAGATCAAGAGATAACATCCTTGCAACCCAAGGAGACTGGAGTAGGATACCACATTGGTTCTGAACCAGTATAAAATTCCTGGTGTCATTTACCTTACTGCTTTCATATGTTATTGTAAGCAATTACTGCTTGTTGAGATTAGTATTTGATTGAATCAAAGTACTAACAGTATTTGGCAGTCTGTCTCCGCATCAGTCGACTAAGAGCATATCATAGTCGACTAAAAATTTTTAACAGGCTACAATTCACCCCCATCCCCCCTTTATACTTTCAACGTTAATGGTCGTTTGCCCGTTAAGATATAGCGCCCTTTAAAAAGACACTATATTTGAATCCACATAGCGTAGAAAACGCAGATAAATAAAATTTAATGTATCAAAAAAGGAGTAGAGTGCTAGGTGGTGCAATGGTTAAAGTCTAAGTATGAAGTTGGTTTTGGCCTTGAGGTCTAGGGTTCGATTCCTTCCACCAGCATTATTTGGTTTCCCTATTTCTTTTTCATTTTTCTTTTCTTTTCATTATTTGGTTTAAGTATTTAGATATAAATAGTTTAATATTTATAATTAATTTTCAATATAATTAAATTAATTTAATATTTATTAAAAAATTATGATTTTTGAATTCATTAAAAGTAAAAAAAAAAGATGCCTTTTATTATTTCGTTAAAAACTCTACCGACATTTTTAATAGTTGTTATTTTTTATTATACGTAAAACAAAATTATTGTTTTCTTCTTTTATTTTCAAATTAGAATTATGAGTTTTATTTTAAGGTTAAACTTTTCATAAGAGAAATTTAATTAATATATACAGTCTAATCTATTACTTGGAATTCTTTTATTTTTTAAGATATTTCTTTTTAAATTTAGTTATTAAAATTTTAGTTATTAATCAAAATTCTAATTATATTTTTTATATTTTTCCTGAAATATTTGTTTTCTCCTTTTATTCCTTGGCTATTGTAATTGTATTATCCATTTAAAAATTTTAAATAAGGATATGGCTGTTCTTATAATCCATTAGAATTATTATTAGCTAAGTAATGGAATATAATTCTTATATTCTTATTAGAAAAACTAATTAAATGGTTTTCTCATAGACTAAATCTTTTCTAATAAGAATTATTCTAAACTAAACTAAATATAACCATTTAATTTGTGAAAAACTATTTAATTAATTTTTCTATACTAAATTTTCATAAACTAAACTGTATTATAACCATTTAGTTTATGAACAATCATTTAATTAATTGTCATGATAAGAATATGAAAATCATAATCTATTACTTAGATAGTAATAATTCTTCGATTATAATTTTAAGGATTAAATAGCTATAATAATTTATATTTAATAATAAGAAAATTATAAGATTTATAATTAGAATTTAGATTAATAAAATCCATATAGTGTAAATATAACTAAAATTTTAATAACTAAATTTAAAAATAAAGATATCAAAAAATAAAAAAAATTAAAGCATTAGATTAAACTATATATATTATTCTCTTATGAAAATTTTAACTATAAAATAAAACTCATAATCTAATTTGAAAATAAAAGAAGAAAAAAATAATTTTGTTTTACGTATAATACAAAATAACAACTATTAAAATATCGGTAGATTTTTTAACGAAATAATAAAAGGCTTCTCTTTTTTTTTACTTTAAATGAATTCAAAAATCATAATTTTATAATAAATATTAAATTATTTATATTTAAATACTTAAACAAAATAATGAAAAGAAAAGAAAAATGAAAAAGAAATAGGAAAATAAAATAATGCTGGTGGAAGGAATCTAACCCTGAACCTCAAGGCTAAAATTAAATTTGTACGTAGCCTTTAACCATTGCACCACCCAGCAAACTACTTTTGTTTTAGTACATTAAATGTTATTTATTTGCTTTTTCTGAGCCATGTAAATTCTTACCTTAACGGGCAAACAGCCGTTAAGGTATAACATCCTTTAAAAGGGCGTTATGTATAAACAGATCACTATGTTATTTTTCATACATTTTAATTTTTTGAGTCCAAAAAAACCATATTTTAATTCCAGATTCAAAAAAGGAATGCGAGTACTATGCAGGGTCACCCATCGGGACATAGGTACGACGATATTAAATGAGTAGGTGACTGAATCACATGACAGCATCCTAATAGTCACATCAAGGGACTAAAACAAGAAAAATAAGATAATTTATCCAACGTAAACTCACCAATCATGCATTTCTACCTCTAACCAGACACATTCACCGGTGACCATAGATGTTGTTGCCAGTACAATTTTGGACTACTTACAAAATTATTTGGATTATGCCGCAATAATTATAAGATAGAAATTGTTATTATTCACTTGTCTCATAAGATTGATTGGTCAAAATACAAGAGTCTAAATATGTACATTTTTATTTCATTATTAGTCTATTTAAAAAAGATTGGCGCATTTCAATATTTTCTTAATAGAAATATTTATAGCAACCAGAGGAGGATCCAGAATTTAATGTTTATGGGTTCCTGCAACGATCTCGAGTAAATTTTCGATAGTAACTGGGTTCACATTCAAACATTTATAGATATTTAATAAATTTTTCGAACGCATTTACACTGATTGGACAAAATCTACCGGGTTCACGTGAACCCATAAGTAGGGAGGTGGATCCGCCCCTGATAGCAACACAAATGTTATGACAGATTTTAGATCACAAGTTTCAAAAATTTTATAGTCACACAAATGCTTTGGCTTATTTAAGACCAAATATCTCAACAAAAATTATTCTTTATTAAATTTTATGTCAAATCAAACTAGGACAATCTTTTTAAAACGGAAAGAATATTAGATTACCCCTATTTGCTCTAGGTCCCGAGCGCAGGGGATTGCTAAAGTGTCTAGAAGGACCGAATTGTTTTCTTATATAGGCTTAAACAATATTCATCCCATAAGTTAGGTTTTGGACTGAATTATACGAGATATAAATATTTTCTCAACACTATCATATATCCGACTTGAGGGGTCAATTTGTAAAATAAAACTAATATATTTAATAATTATTCAGCAAGGAAAAGACCAACTCGCAATTGGCCCACAAACAGCTGGAACATGATTTGTCCAATGCAGTATAATATAGCACAGAGTAACAGTAGAATTTGAATGTCGTTAGGACCACCTAACACTTGCCACATATCATATACACTGTTTACGTTTTACACGTGATTTTGTTTACTCTTATTTGCTTATGTAGGCTTTCATTTCTCCTCATTTCCCCCTTTGACCTTATTATTTTTCCTGATTGCTTTTTCGGTCACCAACAGCACAACAACACGTATATTGGCATCGTTCATTGCACCATTTGGGGGAGCTAGAGTAGCTTATGAGTTAGGTCGAATTTACTTTTGTTTAAATTTTGTATTTTTTATAAGAAATTTATTAAATATATAAAAATTATTAATTAAGGATTCAATAACTTAAATAGATTACACTTTTGAAATCATAATTTTTATGTCTTAAGTTTGCCTCCATTGACATTGCCTTTCCGATTGATTATAGACTTAAAACTGACGCTCCAATACGGATAATAACTTCATTGCCTAATTAAGAGAAAGGATAAAAACTTCTGAGGAACATTAGGAGAAGAAGCTTAAAAGGTTGCATCAAAATTAGTCAATGATAATTAGAACAAGAAAAGTGACTTTATATAATAAATACTTATATATATGAAGTTGTTTATGATAACTATAGGGCCAAACAAGTGGTTTACCTTTATTTTCTTTGGTAATCCCAAATGACCCGACCCGAATAGGAGCATTAGAGGATCCATTTCAGTCAGCAACTGCCCAAGTCATATCATTCTCAAAGATCCAATGACAAACTTCAATCTTCCCGGGTCCCGAGCCGAGTGCAATAAAAGCTCCATGATTGGCTCCCCAAGATGACGTGTCCACATGACAGATGGCAATGCCGTGATTAATCTTAGCCTTCGAATTCGGATCCAAAATATCCGCTTCGTATACCCGAACTTTAGGAACCGAATGGCAATAGTAAACTAAGTACGGGAACAAACTCTGATGACAAGAAACTGATTTGGTTACTTTCCCACCGTTGATTCCTTTGACTGATCCTATCATAATATTTCCCTTTGACCCCTTTGTGTTCTCAGTTGTCCTAACGACGACGTCTCGACCTAACACTGAGGTGGAAAAGTCAATCATGTCCTCAACCGAGTTAACGCACCGTTTGGTCTCGCCAGCGCTCGGCAATCTTTCACACTCCGTCAATGCATCGCTCATCATTTTCCCCATCTGAGAATCGTCTCTGGCGTGGAAAATTGTCTTTAGGTCACTCATTTTTGAGGTAGAAAATGGTAATTTTGAAGCTATCACTCTAGGCAAAAATGATCTTTTTGGCATTATATCTCGAATATCAGGCATAGGCATAATAGTTCCTGTTTTCAACATTTTTTCTCTAAAAAATTTCCCTGGCTCAATCCATTTGTTTTTCGCATTTTTATCAGACACCAAGGAAGATGAAACTGAAACCTGATTAATGGTCTTGTTTTTGTAGTCAGCAAATGTGACAACTGTTTTTCCATACTCTTTAAAAGTCATGTTCACACCATAAGTCTTGAATCCAACTGTTTGTGCGTCAGTAATATCAGATCCATATTTACTGAATGTATCAGACCCTTCACCAAATGACTGACCATAATTCTCGAAATTAGCTTTGCCAGCATTTGGATCGTCGACGTAGGATGTGAATTTATCATCTCCAACATTAGACTTGTCGCGATAATTAATAAAAGTCTCGAAAGGAGCATTACCATCAACACCATAATTTTTGAAAGTATTTTCTGGTACATTTGCATTAGACCCGTAGGATTTGAACGTGTTACCCCCGCCATTTCCTGATTCGCCATAGTTGGTAAATGTTGAGCCTATAACATTGGAGTTATTTGCATAGCTGGTGAAATCGTTAACTGCTCCGTTACTATTTTTTCCGTAGCTTGTGAAAGATTGGTCCCCAGAATTTGTATCTTTTGTATAGCTCGTAAAAGACTGCTTTCTGCCCGCTACCTCAGTCGAGTAGGTGGTGAACCGTAGATTAGGGACGTTGACATTGGGGGCGTAATTCTTGAACTCGCTAACCCCACCAGCAGATAGGCCTGCGAAACCAGTATCTTTTATAACTGAGCATACCATCACTCAAATTGCAATTATGTATTATATTTTGAATACTACTTTCAAGAGGGCAATGAGTTTAATTATAAGAATATTAAGTTTTAATTGATCAAGTATAGATTCTGACTCTGCTTTGGTGCATCTATGCCAAGGGCATAGGTAGATGGAAGTAAGGGCACGGGCGGATTTATAACGTGAACCCATGGGGTTTATATTTTATGTAAATATTTTCTAAAATTGGTATAATATTAATGGTTGACAATAATGCTCTAACAAGGTTGAATGGTATACTCGGTTAAAACTTGAGTTATTTACCGAGAGGAATATGATAAATTCCACTTAATGTATTGTTTCCTCCTTCTTCTTTTTTTGTAGTGCATCCATATATTAGAAATCTTAGATCCGCGGATTTAATTGAGATTCATTCGTAGAAAATTATATTATGCAAATAAGGTTGCCTTTGACCTAAAGAACGATTCTAGGTGATTTTTTCCTTATATCTGGTACTTGTGCTTATGGAAAGGTAGTAGGTACTTGCTGAAATTATGGAGATGTCCACCGGTTGATCCACGCACACCGTCATCACAAAATAATAGCAAAGATCCTAGTGTAATAGTAGATGTGGTTCAAAAATGATATAAAATCACATGTTCAAATTTGGGTTATATCATTCTTCCATTTTTTTAAAATTCCTAGCTCGAACTGACCTGTGCCATAAGTGTTGAAGCTTTGATCAACGACATTTCCATTTGGTGCGTAAGTGGAAAACTTATCATCATGGCCAGCACCACCACGGCTGTATTGACGGAATGAATTCACGGGAAGGTTGTCATTCTCAGCATATTTCTTGAAGCTGTCGAAACCGCGGGGCAATTTGGATCCATAGTTGGTGAAATTCTTGCTCATGTAGGAAGAAAATTGCACATCTTGGCCATGTTTCTCTAGACTTGATGATATGTCAGGGAAACAGAGAAGATTAGCAGAGGAGCAAAAGAAGGAAATCTCCTTTGAGAGAGATTCTTGATCCCCTGCTAACTTTGAGTATGTTGCAAATTGTGCAGCATTTAATGGTGACGCTTTATTGAGAAGAAACCAAGGTTTTGGTAATTGGTTTGAAATTTGCTTCTTCCAGTAACGGATCAGATAGGCTTTTGGTGTAAAAGGGTTTATAGAATCGCCAGAATAATCTCTGTTTCCGGCAACAATTACCTGCATGGACACGACATGTACAGAAGAAATAACAAAGTGTTACTACTATAAAGAAATTAATTTCTACTTTGGGAAAGTGAAAAAGACAAAAGATTAATTAATTAATATGGTAACTTACCCTGAAAAGGAGGAAAATGCAGAAAAACAGAGTGTTAGTGTGCATTTTTTAGTAAGGAAAAAAGTGAGAATATTGGATTTGTTGGATTTCATTTCTTCCTTAAAAATAGATATATAGTGCAAGAAAATAGTGGGCATGATAGTAATGATGATAAAGAAGGAACTGATGGAAGTTGACCTTGTCTGCGATACAGCTAATAGAATGCTCTGCTATTCACACGCTTTGAGTTCACTAGAATTTTTGGGAATTAAAGAGTTTTGTAGTAGGAGTACTGTACTAGATTTGTTTAACGCGTCTTTTTTGGTTAGTCAGTCACCCAAAATTAAAGAGCTTTATAGCAGGATCCCTGTACTGCTTTGAATTTCAATCGCTCATTTTTTCTACTTTATGTGTCTAAGTTTGAATTGACATAAAATTTAAATAAAAATTATGATTTTTTAAATTTATGATCTAAAATAAGTTATAAATATTTATTAGACTATAAAATAAAAAATTTACATTAAATTTTTAATTTAAAAAATTATCATTCTTTTTAAAATAGACTACAAAGAAAATATTGTCACATAAATTATAACGCACGGAGTAAAATTAAGCAAGCACGTAAAAAAACAAAATCCACAGATAATTAAGACAAGTTATCTGATATTAGAGATTAACATTTTTACATTGCCAGTTAAAGCCACTCAATAAAGATGGTGACTTAGAGCCAACACCAACTTTATTAAGAGATCTTAAGCTTTTTGAGGAAAAACACTTCATATATACTTTTATTTAATTTTTTATTAACGTTTTGAAATACAAAGTTATTATTTAAGTAATTTTTTAGTAACCAATTTCTTTTAATAATTTTTTCTCATTTGACCATATAGTCATCAATGACATGGCTAAATAGTTGTTTATTATTATTATAATGATCTTTTACTTTTTATCTTAGAATATTAAATATTGTTGGAGAAAAATTAACGTTAGCACCTATTTTAAATAGAAAAAAGGAGGCCTAAACCTTTGCTTTACTGGCTTAGCCGCTTACGCCTTCAGCCCGTACAAAATATAGGAGTAATCATTTAAACTCTATTACTCATAGATGGGCATCCTTATCGAAAGGGGTTCAATGGTTCGTTTTGATCTATTATTTTATAAAATTTATACCATATTAATTTTTCGATTATTTTATTATGTATAATCAAAATTAGATTTTTCGAAACCGTCTCAATCATGATGGTTTTTCTTCGGTATCGGTACGGTTCGGTTAATTTTCAGTAATATTTTTTAAATGTAATGTAAAAGTCACTAATAGAATAGAACGCAATAACATACGTACTTTTATAAGATTTAGCAAAATTCTCTAGGCATTTTACAGTTTGAAAGGTGATGAATTAAGATAATATGAAAGATGGCTAAAGTATAGATCCATCAACTGTTCTACGGCAGTGCAAAAGAAACTAATTAAGCAAATACAAAAAAATATAAATCACATAAGTGAAAAGATATTAATCAAGTTGAGATTCAAAAATAAAGTCTATAGAAAATTAAATATTCAAAAAGATAAATCTAAATCATACGAAAGGAAACATATTCAATACATTGTGGTTTGCTACTCATAATCGCTACAATACCTTGTGTCTTGCTAGTGAATATGCTGAAAATAATTTAGTTTCAATAGGAGTAGCATAATAGATTTGGAAATTAGGATTTTGAGTTTACTTACTTGTTGGTTTGTAATTTTTTCATAATTTCAAGGCACAAAGTGCTTTGTTTTTTAAAACTTAATATATAAATATATTTCTTACATGGTAAATTTATTCGGTACGGTTCAGTATTTTTTCGATTATTTTCATAAAATAAAAAATATATTCTAATTATCGGTACAGTTATAAATTTATAAAAAAAAAAACTAAGATTTTATTAAATGAAACCTAAAAATCGATTCGATACGATAAAATTTGGTCGGTTTAATCGGTTTTTAAATATACAGCGCACCCCCTACTTATCCCTATTAATTATGGGGGAAAGCCACCAGATCGATTTGCTTTGTTCTCCCTCCCACCGGCAGATGAAAATAGATTTAACCATGGGACATATTCTTATTACTTCGTTTGTACTGGTTTGTACAAGAATGCCCAAGTTCTATCGAATATTTAATATATTATAGACCACTTCAAATTATGGCCAATTTTTTTCTATGTTCGATGAATCGTCTCACAGTCATACTTACACTATTATGCCTACGAGCAAAATATTAGCTTAAGCCTACCTTCACATACTTTCGTTACTCGATCTTAAGGAGTTATCCGCCAAAATAAACTACCCACCTTGCAGTGTTTTTACTTTCAGGTACTAGATTTATTTTTTAAATTACTTTACTTCACCAAGAATTCAGTATTACTTCTCTTTGTTAATGGAGTATGGTTGAGCTTCTTCTGAATGTTATGTGCGATTTAGATAGAAGGGTCTTTATTCTAGTTTGGTTTCATTTAATGGGAGATGATTTTGGTGAGTACAAATTCTTCTGTCTTAATCGGGAAACAGACAGGCATTGTGGTGCGTTTCTGATGTGGAGGATTGAATTCAGTAACTATATATAATGTTGGATACACTACTTGGCCAGTTAAGTTTGGGATATTCAAGTTTCCTTTTTTTGACTATACACCTCTGGCTTTCTAAATTTGGTTTTAGCAGCGTCATTCTTTGTTTATAGATCGCAACCTATCTTTTGTTTGCTTTCTGATCAGTGCAGAGTCATACTGAATAGAGGGTGTTTGTGTGTTCGATTCAAATAGAGGAACATATTTTTCAATTTTGTTTTCCCCTCATTCAATAGCTTCCATGTAAATTTTAATGAGACAGCCCATTCGAGAAAAATCGGCGATAATTCCAGGGATAATCACTCAACCTTTACCGTTTTTATTTTATTGCAGCTAAGAGCCTGTTTGGCAAGTTTCTGGGAGGCAATTTAAGTTGTTTGGCCAAGACGGAGAAATATTTTTCACCATAGCAGAAACAGTTTTTCTGCTTTTGGGAAGAAGCAGAAAATTCTAGCTTTTTCCAAAAGGCAGAAGCAGAAACAGAAAATTAATTTATTCAAGACAAAACTATCATCACCATAAACTTATATGTTCCAAATTATCCCTTACTGATTTAAGCTTGTTCTTTTCATTTTTATTTCTAGTTTTTACCATTCTCAAAATTAAAGACATCATATACATGAATCATATTGTAACTTTTCAAATTTTTTATTGGCTTTTCTTGTTTTGATTTTTTCTTTGTGTAATATCTTGTAATATTTTAAATTATCTTCTTCTTTTTTCACACTGAAGCAAATTATCTACATCCTTCTTTGGATTATCAATTCTCTTCCTACAAATAATCATTTATAATTTCTCTGCTATAGGCTATTAATTCCCGAATCTTTAAAATAATTATCAAATCTAATTTGTGAAAATTACCTGTCAATAGGTAATAAATTTATAATTGCATCGCATAATCTATATATTATTAAAAGAAGAAGAAAAAGCATCCACATTAAGCTAAGTGACAACCTCACAATAGGCCACTTGATAATTAGGACAAAGTTAGTTAGATTAGGTAATAATTTTTTTTTGAATTTAAATTTAAGGAAAAATTAAAGTATGCATTGTTTGTCGTTAATAATTAGTTACTCTTTTTGAATTTAAACATACTTAACTATTTTTTTTTCCGAAAATAATATTTTTATATAATATTTAAAATTATTTATATTTTACGCTCAATGACATCTTTCAAATTTGACACTCAGAATCATCTTGTTACAGCTATACATAATTTCATCCGTCGACATTTTTCGACTGATAAGGAATTCAACTATTATGCTAATGAAGACATTATTGCAGAGATTGAGGAAGGAGATGGGTCTTCTCATATTTTTTTAGAAATGCAAGGGAGGTCTTCTACTAATATGAAGGCGTTGTGTGATAGAATTTGAGATGAAATTATTAAGAAATATTATAATGTGTGAGTGACTTTGCTTATTATTTCATGGTGGATTATCAATATATAGTAATTTGTGGAACAGACTTCTAATTCATACTGAATGATGTATTTTGATTATTTAAATCATCTTGTAAATAATAAGTAATTATACTAGATAATATTATATGATTTGATATAACTATATATGTTATATTAATTTAAATATTTAATATGTATGTTTATTTTATTTTTATATTTTAATTAAATAAAATAAAAAATAATAAAAGTCTCTTACTATAAATATTTGTGTTCATTTTTCTCTTTAAAACAATTATAAGACCTTGGTACTATCCTTTTTGGTAATTTGACACTGAAAAGCACTTTTTCGAAAGATTGGTCAAACACAATTTGTTTATCAAATGTTGCAAATAGTACTTCTTAAATGAATTGGCCAAACACAAACAATTTTTTCCCAAAAGTACTTTTGGATAAAGCACTTATGAAAAAAAAAATACTTTTCAAAATAAGCAATTTTTGACAATTCGACCAAACGAGCTCTAAGTCAGTAAACTACTTCTTGCAATGAAAAACTTACTAAATGTAGCTTAAATATCACATGAAGTCATTAAACTATCTTTTGTGGTAAAAAGATTTCTCAACTTTGCCTATGCATCAAACTCCTAATGAGTTTTATATGAAATTTAGGCAAAATTAATCAGTAGCTTTTTGGTTTAAAAAAATAGTTTAATGACTTTTGTGATAGTTAGTCAAATAAAGTAATTTTCTATTACAGAAAAAGTTTAGTAACTTTGTTAATAAAATGGAAGTTGGTTTGGAGGGTGGTTATCCATACGGATGATCTGGGTTCTCCCCTTAATGTCTTCTGGAGTTGAGCATATCGCACAGGACTTGCCTAGTGTGGTTTACATCATCTGTGTAGTTTGTAGGCTATTACACAGAGGGAGGTTTACTCAGTGCGCACAAAGTGCTCACCACAGAGTGCTCACCCGAAGGGCAGAGGCTGTGGCAGAAATTGTAGCGGCTGCGGGTTTCCCCTCTTACCAAAATAAAAAAAAAAAAAAATTGAAGTTGGTGACCATTGACCATCCATGAAATTAACCTGAAAAATCTCTTATAGGGAGAGATGTTTATCAAAACTTTCTCCCATTTGTTAAAACTAGTATAAGTATTTGCGTGATGCGTTAAATTTATCTAAGTAAAGGAAAAATTACGCGACACATCAAACAATTATACTGTGTGTACCATTCGTAACTATACTTTCAGTAAATTTATCAGCCACAGCTATGTTTAAGTTCTAAAGCAGCAACAACCTAGTAAAATCTCACAAGTAGGGTCTGGGGAAGGTTGAGTTTTATAGCAAATTCATGAAATAAGAGATTAATTGTTTTGAACTAAAACAAGAGAGAAACAAGCTCCCGTCGTCAGTTGGTTAGAGCCTCGCTTAGTTAGTAGAGGTCTTGAGTTCAACTCTCAACAAGAGCATTTTATTTTTCTATATTTTTGTATTGCGCATTGATTGTATTTGTTGCACGAACTAATACAATAGATACGGATACAGTCGATACAAGTTATATCCTTTGTATAGACCCTTGTATATAATCGATACAGGTTGTATCATTTGTATTTCGTTTTGGTTACAGTTGATACATGTTATCTTCGTTGCGCAAATGAATACAATTGCGCGAACTAATACAGTTGATAAAGGATGTATTCGTTGTACGAACGAACACAATTGACTGTAAACAGTAACAACAAATGATAATCAGGTAAACTATAGTTATTAGGTTCTAAACTATAGTTATTTATAAAAATTAGCGTAATCAAAGAGAAGAAACAATCTGGATACCTTTCCGTCACAGTTAATGTTACCAACTTTTTTACTTTTAAAGATGACAGAACGTTCCTTTTATGATAAAACTTTTACCTCTACACAATGTTCCGTTACATTACCAAAATGAGACTCTGTTTATTTTGCAAAAATAAAAAAGAAGATAAAAAAGAGAGCAATCAATTTCTAAAGTTGTGAAGGTTTAACTTGTCTATTCATATGGACACTTCATAAAAATGATTGGCTTATTTTTTAAATCTATTTCCCTTTTTCTACTTGGAGCAATGAAAAGAATATGAATGCACAAATCATAGAGTAATAACAATTACTTTGCCCAAATATAGAGAGACAACAATAGAATGATTACATAACAATTGTAAATTGACAGCCATTCAAATTTAATGAAGGCAAAAGTTGAACAACTTACACAAAAGGGTACTCAAAATATAAATGAGTCTATAATAATAATAATAATTAATTAATTACTATAAAAGTCAAACCAGTGGTACCTTTTTCTTCTTCTTGTAACACACCCGGTTCGACCCGAATAAGAAAAATTGCACATTTATTCAATTCAAATCCTTTGCTTGGCTCAATCAGCAATTGCCCAAGTCATGTCATTTTCAAAGATCCAGTGACAAACCTCAATCTTCCCGGGTCCCGACCCGAGTGCAACAAATGCTCCATGACTGGGTCCCCATGAAGACGTATCCACATGGCAAATAGCAACTCCATGGTTGATTTTGGCCTTTGAATTCGGGTCCAAAATATCCGCTTCGTAGACCCGAACTTTAGGAACCGAATGGCAGTAATAGAGCAAGTAAGGGAACAAGCTCTGATGACAAGACACTGATTTGGTGACTTTTCCACCGTT
Organism: Nicotiana otophora; assembly: GCA_000715115.1. Classification (NCBI taxonomy): domain Eukaryota; kingdom Viridiplantae; phylum Streptophyta; class Magnoliopsida; order Solanales; family Solanaceae; genus Nicotiana; species Nicotiana otophora. The sequence continues at coordinate 300,219 of AWOL01S0037000.1, read as the reverse complement.
GATTCCTTTGACTGATCCTATCATGATATTCTCCTTTGACCCTTTTGTATTCTCAGTTGTTCGAACGACAACGTTTCGGCCCAAAACGGAAGTTGCAAAATCAATCATATCTTCAGCTGAGTTAATACACCGTTTTGTCTCGCCGGCACTTGGTGCTCTTTCACACTCCGTCAAAGCATCGCCGATCATCTTTGCCACCGGAGAATCATCGCCGGCGTGAAAGATTTTCTTCATCTCGCCAATCTTGGAGGTAGAAAATGGTAATTTAGCAGCAATCACCCGGGGCAAAAACGACCTTTTAGGCATCTTATCCTTTATATCTGGCATAGGCATAATTGTACCACTCTTCAACATCTTCTCCCGGAAAAACTTTCCGGGCTCAACCCACCGGTTATTCACCATTTTGCCACCGTTGACCTCGGTCAACGAAGCCAAAACTTGGGATGATTTGTTGTGGTAATTAGAAAATGTGGCAGAATCTTTGACATAATCTTTGAAAGTGTTATTAACCCCATAAGTTTTGAAATTAACTTTTGGGTCGTTAGCACCTTTACCGTAGCCAGTGAATTTATCAGTACCTTCGTTAAAAGATTGACCATAGTTGACAAAATTTGCTTCACCAGCATTTGTATCCTTGATATAGTTCTGAAAATTGTCATCTCCAACATTAGCTTGATCTCTGTAATTAGTAAAAGTTTCAGTTGGACCATTACCACCAGCACCATAGTTCTTGAAATTATTTTCAGGAACATTTCCATTGGTACCATAAGATGTGAAATTTTGGTTGCCACCATTTGCTGTCTGACCATAGTTTGTAAAGGTTGAACCTATAACATTTGTGTCTGTACCATAGCTGGTGAATTTACTATCAGCCCCGTTCCCATTTTTGCCATAGTTACTGAAAGATTGGTCACCAGCATTAGCATTTTGTGAGTAGGCAGTAAAATCTTGATTCCGACCAGTAGCTGCGTCGGAATAGGAAGTGAACTTAATATTGGGGACATTCACATTTGGACCGTAGTTTGTGAATTTACCAGTACCCCCAGCAGCATTTGTGCCATAGGTGTTGAAACTTTGGTCAATTACATTTCCATCAGGGGCATAATTGGAAAATCTATCATCATGGCCTCCGGAATCTCTACTGTAGCGTCTGAAAGAATCTACAGGGATGTTTTCTCCGTCAGAATAATTCTTGAACCCGTCAAATCCGCCAGCTCTGGTAGTGCCGTAATTGGTGAAGTTCTTGTCATTGTAAGATGCAAAGTTGACATCTTGGCTGTGCTTTTCAAGACTTGGTGACAAATCTGGGGCGCACAGCAGATTTGCTGAAGAGCAAAAGGAGTGAAGCTGTGTGGAGAGTGCATTCTGATCTGCTACAAGCTTTGTGTAAGTTGCATATTGTGCAGCGTTCAATGGTGACGCTTTGTTGAGAAGAAACCATGGCTTTGGCAAGTCATTTGAGACTTGTTTCTTCCAATACCTAATCAGATAACCTTTCGGTGTAAATGGGTTCCCAGATTCACCAGAATTATCTTCATTTCCAGCCACAACAACCTGCATTCACACCCCATTAAGTACATAAAGTTACAATCTTTACACATCAAGGGGTACCCCAAATCAAGATTACTTCAAAAACTAAAAGAGATAGAGTAATAAAGATTAAAGATTGTTACTTACATTGAACAGAAGAACAAGTAACATGCATAAAGAAAGAGTTTTGGTGGTGTGCATTTCTTTAGTGTGAAACAGAGAGAGAAAGGAGGAGGTGAAGAGTAGAATGTTGGTGGGAGGTTTGGTTGGAGGCACAAAATTTATAGTAGAAGGTTCTAAAAGAGTATAGTAGAAAGCAGAGATAGATGATAAATGGAGTGTGGGGTTAGTTGTGCTCTTGCCCTTTTGAAGTTTAAACACTATCAGTATTTTTAGTAGAGGGTTTTGGTTTCTTGATTAATCATGATTTTTTGTTACACTTCCACAAACTTGATTTTCTTTCATTTTTTGGTAATTGAAAGATGGATTATATTAGTAAGCTGAGCTTTTTGCTTTGTTGATCCTCTTTTGCTTATGTCTGCTTTCTGACGTGGAAAACTCATTCCTTTAAAAAAATTTAAGTTGGGTACCTTTTTTGGCTTCACTAGACGCATGACCTGTAATTTGGCTTGGCAGTTTAGCCTTCATTGGGGAAATTTTTCAAATTCACTTCACATTGCCACATTACAAGAGTAGTATAAATCCAAGTCTCTAGGAATCAGTAATATTTAAATAACCCTCTTTGAGATTGACAAGAGTCTTCATTTAGACAAGAAGTTTTTGGAGAGAGGGCTAGCCTAAAGATTAGGGGCAATAGTATTTTGGGAACCCTTAACATTAATGACCTTCTTTGAGATTGAGAAGAGTCTTTATTGAGACAACAAAGGCTTAAAGTGAGGACTACCCTAAAGATAAGGGCATTAGCATATTGGGAAACCCATCTAAAGAACCCCATTCCCCTCGCCTCGCAATAAAAGCAGAGTTTTTCTTTTCGAGTTTAAATTCAGGAGAACAGTTTCCTTTTTTTTTTTTGCTCTATCACTTAATTTGATAACAAAAAAATACAGTAAATGATTTAAACACGTTGGTAGTGTAATTTTTTCTGCATTACATTGTATATAAGTTGTCCTTAATAATCGAGAAATTTTCAAGGGTCAATGGTGCGGACAATTTTTCACTTAAACATCACACTTTTTTTTGTAACAAGGTTCAAACCTATGAAATATGCATAATTCATTCATCACATATTGTACTTTTACCACTAAACTAACCATATATAAGTTAAGTTCTTATTTTGGGGTGGTGAGGTTGGTAGGGTGGTGAGGCTGCCTTTTGAGGCTAAATTTAGTGAAAGATAAGCCATAGAAGCCGCGTAAAAATGTGCACAAGAACCATACTGGTTTTTTGATGGTACGTTTTTTGGTTTCAAATGGGTTGTGAACGCGTCTAGACCTCAAACATTACTACTATTTTGTTTTATGCAATGAATTTTTTCTGCAACTTTTTGTGATCCTCCAGTTCTCACTCACTCTCACCTTCAATAGTAATACTCTCATGTGTGCCATTATATTAATTATTGCAGCTCTCATTATCTCTCTTACCAAACTTTTTCTTTTATTTTAAGTGAAAGATGATAAACTTGCATTTGTACCTCTTGGTCAGGGACAAAAGCCCGTGACTAGGGCAAAGTCTGTAATTCTTCCTGTGGTTTAAGGATTTCTTGGTATATTTTCTCTTCTTTCTTCTCACTTATCTTTCTTGTGGCCACTAAATTCTCGAACCAGGATTGGTTTTTGCATTATATTTCAATAAAGTTTTTCAATGTATATATTTCCCTTTTTTCCAGCGAGGATATAATAATGATGTATAAATTAATCTCTGTGTGTACGTCATCTGACGAATTCTTGATGTTTTTGTGACTTAAGAGAGCACTAAGAAATGGGCCACCCCTTTATACAAGCGGACTCTGTTTATTTTATTTCATTTTTGTCATTTTTTTATTTAAAAGCATTTGTGATTGATGGATTAATGAGTAAAATGTATAGTGACATCTTAACGGTCTAGTTGTGTTCAAAATTTTCTAAAAAGAATCCTTCATTATCTTTTAGTTTTGGATATTTAAAAATCTAATCTTGTACAATATTCACTAATATAGTCTCTAAAGAGATATCAACAAAAAACAGTTCACCATTCTCATTCTTAATTATGATAATGTTGTTTATAAGTAATTAATTGCATGACAATGCTACAACTAGCATTTGGAATTATTGATTTAGGAAGATGATGCAAAAGTTTATGGAAATATTGTTAATACAATTTGTATCCCAAGGCCAAGACACTCATCGCAAAAACGGAGGAGTTAAAAATGAGAAAAACATAACAAACAAAATAATAATCAATATTAAAATTAAAAGTTTTACCAAAAAAAAAAAGTTGAGTATCTTATTACTTTTGACTACTTTGTAATTTATTGATTTGTATGATTGTCAACACCAGTTGAAATTATCATACATGAGACCGTTATTTTAGACCGTTAAATGAGAAAAGAATAATTAAGAGAGTTTCACCGTAAATGTTTAAATTGTTACGTTTTATACTCAAAATCCGATTGAACTAAATCTTACATCCTAGCTAGTAATTAGTAAAGTAGTAATCATCATTATCTTGTGAAGCGGACATGATTAAATACTTTTTACAACGCCACAATTAAAAAACAACAATCAGTACCCTTTTAACGCCGGGGCGTTCGACTACGGAAGCGATCCACCTTATTAGGAGGTTAGTTAAAAGTACAGGGAGGAAGAAAGATTTGCACATGATATTTATTAACCTGGAGAAAGCGTACGACAAGGTCCCTAGAGAGGTTCTTTGGAGATGCCCGGAGGCAAAATGTGTGTCGGTTGCCTACATTAGGGAGATTAAGGGCATGTACGATAGAGCTAAGACTCGGGTTAGGACTGTGGGAGGAGACTCAGAGCACTTCCCGGTTGCTATGGGTTTACACCAATGATCTGCGCTCAGTCCGTGCTTATTTGCTCTGGTGATGGACGCACTGATACGACATATTCAAGGGGAGGTGCCATGGTGTATGTTGTTCGCTGATGATATAGTTCTAATTGATGAGACGCGAGGCGGTGTTAACGGGAGGCTGGAGGTTTGGAGACAGGCCCCTGAGTCTAAGGGTTTCAAGTTGAGCAGGACTAAGACAGAATATCTAGAGTGCAAGTTCAGCGTTGAGCCGAGCGAAATGGTCTTGGACGTGAGGCTTGGATCACAAGTCATCCCCAAGAGAGACAGTTTCAAATACCTTGGGTCGGTTATCCAGGAGGGATGGGGAGATCGAAGAGGATGTCACACACCGTGTAAGGGTGAGGTGGATGAAATGAAGGTTAGCATCTCGAGTTCTGTGTGACAAGAAAGTGACATCTATACTCAAAGGTAAGTTTTATAGAGCGATGGTCAGATCGGCCATGTTGTATGGGGTAGAGTGTTGGCCAGTTAAAAACTCACATATCCAGAAGATGAAAGTAGCAGAGAAGAGGATATTGAGGTGCGAGCACACTAGGATGGATAAGATTAGGAATAAAGATATTCAGGAGAAGGTGGGTGTGACCCCTGTGGATGATGACAAAATGTAGGAATCGAGACTTAGATGGTGCGAGCACATGCGAAGGAGAAGCCCAGATGCCCCGATCAGGAGGTGTGAGCGGTTGGCTTTGGCGGTTTCGATAAGAGAGAGAGGGCGACCTAAAAAGTATTGGGGAGAGGTGATAAGGCAGGACATGGTATGGCTTCATATTTCCGAGGACATGGCCCTTGATAGGAAGGTGTGGAGGTCGAACATTAGGTGGTAAGTTAGGAGGTAGCTGAGCATTTTTCTACTTCGTTCCGGGAGGGAGGCTGGTCTGGTAAGGTTTTCCTAGGCTGCTAACGATTATTGTTGTGTCCACACTATTCTTCTGTTTTCGTAGTACCGGGCCTTATTAATTGATTTTTGTTATTATTTTTTATCTATTTCTGGTTCTTATGATGTTGCTATTATTCCTATGGTTCTATTGATGGTACTAATATATTGTCTCTTTTCGTCTTCTTGAGTTGAGGGTCTTTCGGAAACAGCCTCCCCGCTCTCCGGGATATGAGTAAGGTTTGTGTGCACTCTACCCTCCCTAGACCTCATTTGCGAAAACTCGCAGGGTGATTGTTGTTGTTGTTGCAGTACCTTTAATGAATTATTAGCTAATAGCTATCATGTAGGGACTTAAGATTGTTGTTCAACGGTCTCATTCCTTTGGAGATTGCCTCTGGTTTTGTTGAGAGAATTAGAATGATCCAAGGAACTACTTTTCCTAGACAAATTTTGGAATATAACACTAATTTGGTAAAATTAATTTTTGTACTACCAAGGATTAACGCTTCACCACCTATGTAAATTTTGCGCTATGTTTAATTCTAATTCATATCCAATTTACCAACAAAAAAGTAATATGTAAATGCATTAAAATTTATTTGCACTCGATATTTATATCAATTTATATTAATTTATGATAGTAAATGTTAAAATTAGGTGAGAATGAGTAATTAACTGAAGTTTAGTGATAATAATATATATATTATGTATTCATTAAGTTGGTGTAAACATGGTGTATTAGGTATGCCGAAAGTCATTTTTCATGGATAGAAATATTTTTTCAGTGTTTGATAGGTGAGTAAAAGATAATTTTCAAAAATATATATATATTAAAGATTAATAATAACAGTAGAACATCAGAGTGTTTTTATGAAAATTTTTGAGTACTAAAGATTAATAATATGTCTCATATTAATAAGGTTAAAGCTCAATTAATCAAACGGGCTACTAAGATTCCCCGCATATTTCTATTATATAGAAGAGAGAAGAGGAGGCTGACCAAGGATATCATGGTCATTTCAAATATATTACTGCACTGTTTACTTGTATACTACGCTCAAAAGCTTGGTTGTGGGTTTTTAGTGACGGAAAAAATCAAAACTAATGTAGCCCCAAGCAATTGAATTTTTCAGGTGGACCCCACTTCCCATTCAACCTTCACTATTTTTTTTAAATGCATTACTTAATTACTGTTATAAATATTTTTTTAATAAGTACTTTTAACTAGGAAATTATTTCTTTGGTAATATTATAATTCAAGCATTCATTTGATTAAAAATATACTATGGTAACCTATATTTATATATAACAATTCTATTGTCTCCTTAAGAAACATTATTTCATTTACTTTATTTATTGACTATTTCGGGTAAAGAAGAATTTTTTTTAAAAATAAAAAAATTAGCGAAAATTTATGTAGATTTATATTTGTATAGGGTAAAATATGTTATGCTACGTGGTCGTCCAAAAGAGAGACACGTGGAACCTAAGATGGGGCATAGATAAAACCGAAGGCAATTGTTCCGTCTGTCACCAGAAAGAATAACACTCATAAAGATACAATAAATACTCTCCGTCCGGTAGCATTTAATGGAAAATATTTCACAGCATTTAGTGCGCTGCCCGTTACAGAGAATTTATTCTCACTGTTACACCTTCTTCAATGGCCCTCATAATTGATACTAAAGAAGGACATGATCCTAGGACCTTGTTCCTTAGGCGCAACTATAAATAGTGAGCTCTATTATCATTGTAAAAGGGACGATTTTGCTGGCAAACTTAAACTATAATCAATAAAAGCTTTATACAATTTCACTTTCTTGTTCCTTGGTTTCATCACTGTTGTGCCTGAAAGATCTGCTCTCGAATCATTGTTCTTCGTGATTTTATCTTTATTTCAAGGCTAAGTATTGTGCATTTCTTTAATTATTTCATTATTTCAGGATCAAATTAATTCATTTGTCTAGAAATAACATAAAAATTTAACTGTACCGATTTACGGGTAAACAGTTTGGCGCTCATCGTGGGGCCTAGACAACTGTGTAGTTAAGTTGATCCTTGCCTTTTCTACTAACGTGTTTTGATTATTTAGCTTAGGAAAAAATCATAAGAAATGGCAGATAATGGTGTTAACAACACACACAATCCTGAGGTTCAGAGAGACCAGCCTCATCTTGAGGATTCAGTCAGTGACACCCACAATGAATGAAATGATGCCACGTCGGTCCACAGGAGGCGGTATCCACGACATGTTCGGGGGGCAACTTCCGATGATGCTGAAGAGGATCATGTTGTTGATGCGGTAAGGGTCCTACAAGAACAACAATCGCTCATTCTAGGCCACCTCACGTGGCAGGATAAGGTTATGACGGAATTGAAGCAGGCGCTGTCGGGGGCTTCAAATAATGCGAATATACAAGGTCCGGTTCCTCCTGGCACTCCCGCAAATCAAATAACACAAAGGGTCGACAACAACACCCCGAGGGGCGAAGTAGGCTCCGATGGG